>JAFBMS010000022.1:7072038-7124538 GCA_019788955.1 Albula glossodonta
TGTATTTTTAACACTGTGCAGGTGTTACTAATTTCCATGTTTTGAATTATTCATCACCAAACAAATGGTTCAGGCTAGGTTTCCAGGTGTCCACACTTTCAGAAATTAGGCTGTCACTGAATCACCTGTCAGTCTGTGATGTATTCAGTTATATTTATTAACAAATATGACATAAATATGTATAACTAAAAATAATGTAACACACAATAAGATTTTGCCATGTACTCGTTTGCCATTTGCCATCTGACTGGGAATTGAATATGGGACGTCTGCTGTTTATGGCATGCATTAATATTTATGACATAATGAGGTTTGAGAGGGTGAATCATCCCTCTAGATAGTAAAAATAACTCATTAGGAACAATTAACAGCTTGTTACAATTGTTGGGTTGCAGCTGAGGTTTGAAAAGCAGCGTGCTTAGGGGTCCCTCAGGGCAGACTGGGAACCCCTGGCTCTCTGCGCTTGGATGAGATCTATTAATATTGGAAAGAATTCTTTGTTTTTAGTGACATCAAGTAATAATAATTTCAAAAAGCAAAGCTTGCTTGATTAATGTTCCTGCTTCTAATTAGGTTGAGCAAAAATAATTGAATAATGAAAATGGGTCCAAAATGTCATAGGGCCAACATCTTCTTTCCCTGAAATAAATGTCCACAGACACACAAGCACATAGCAATTCCAGTGATTAAAAAGTAGTTCTCAGAAAAAGTCCCATGAATGAGACAGTGAAAAGCAGTGTTATTACACTGAGTGGAAATTATCAGAGGTCCTCTCAGACAGATGGTGCTGCCTGTCCACAAACTGCAGCTCTCCAGATCAACACAAACTGTCAGCATGTATGAAAGCAAAACTCGTGTAAGCCATTCCGTGCCAGCAGAACTGTCCAGGTTTGGTGATTTTTTTTTTCTGTCACTGATGCACATACATTGAGTTTTGGTGACCAGTGTCAAGTGCTTCTAGTCGTTCATGTTGGAGCATAAATATTGATTGATTGAATGATGGGTATAACTGGACTATTAAAACTACTGTCAAAACTGTATCTTTCCCCCCCTTTTTCCACTTCAAAACTTGGGAGTGCTGATCCAGGATCAGTTGAACAGTGAAGTTTTTAATGGGCAAGGGTAGGATATGGATATGGATATGGGCAGAGGGCACCTGATCCTGCGTTGCTCTGTGAATGCGGGCCCTGATCTAGGATCAGCTTTTGCCTTTAAGCTCTAAGGCATAAGGGTAGGGTACTGATAAAGATGGTGTAGTGATAAAGATGGTGTTCATGACATCCCACTCTCTCATGGCCGCTGTATGTGCGGCAGTGAATATGAAAGGGAGTTTTGGTCCCATACTTTTGCTTTTCTTTTCTCTTCCCCCCCCCCCCCCCCTTTCCCCCCCCCCCCCCCCAAGCGGCCCAAGTACCACAGGCTGCTGGTAAGCCATGAATACACTGATTGAACATTCCTTTCTTCCTTTCCTGTGTCTTCCCAGTTCAGTTTCTCTTTCTGTCGGGCCTTTTTTGCGCGTGTGTGTATATGTATGTATGTGTGTGTGTATGTGTTTGTTAGGGCATGTGTGTGTCTGTATGTGTGTGTAAGTGTTTGTTAGGGCATGCGTGCATGTGTGTGTGTGTGTGTATGTGTTTGTTAGGAAGTGCATGTGCGTATGTCTGTGTGTATTTGTTTGTAAGGGCATGCGTGCGTGTGTGTGTGCGTGTTTGTTAGGGCGTGCGTGCATGTGTCTCTGCATGTGTATTTGAGTATATGTTTTTATTTTGGAGCGGTGGTTTGTGTGGCACAGTTTGCACACTGTGTCTGTCTGTATTGGAGCACCTTGTACATGTTTGGTTTGGTACAGAGTGTCAGCCTCCCTTATTCCCTCTTTAGATTAGAACACTGTGTGACCTCCCCTCCTTCTTTCTCTCTCTCTCTCTCTCTCTCTTTCTCTCTTTAATCTCCCCCTAATTGTCTCTCACTCCCACTCTACACCTCTCTCCTTATCTGTCACTCCATCCCCTGTCTTTTCTTTCCTTCATCTTCTGTTCTTTCTTTCTCCCTTTCTTTCACTGGCCTCTTTGTTGTTCCACATCTCTCCCACTATCTCTATTTTCTCTTTTTCTCTCCCTCCACTCCAATCCATCTCCATATCTCTCTCTCACTTCCTCTTCTTCCCTCTTTCGGTTTGTCTGTCCCTTCTTTCTCCTCCCTCCCTCCCTCCCTCCCTCCCACCCTCTCTCTCTATAGGAGCATGGGTTTATCCAGCGGTATGAGGTGCTGGAGGTGGATGTGGCAGGGTGGCTCCAGAGCGTGATGGAGAACACAGAGTCCCCGCGCAACAGCAGCTGCTACAGCCTCCACCAAATGCACTCCCCTTTCAGCAGGTAGCCAGAGAGAGGGAACACACACACACACAGACACACACACACACACATACAGGTGCCACAGACACATGAAGCCTTGTAGTGTCTGTAGACGAGGTCACACGTAGACTTGCACATCCACAGTGTCATTGTAGTATAACCAAGAAGAATCAGTATCCACTGGAAAAAAAACACTGCACTTTTTTCCCTTTGTGTAAAATACCCCTGCACACTGTACATGCATGCTTTTTACTGATACACACACACACACACACACACACAGACAAATACACACTCACACACACGCACACTATCACACACTCTCACACACATACACACACACACAGTACTATGAACAGTGAAGCTGAGCTCTGCCCTTAGGTACATTGGATGTGGTTTTCATTTAGCTTACCAGGTTTCCTGTTTTTTTTTTTTCCTTCTACCTCTTAGGGACCGTACGATATACTTGTAGATTGAGCGTACTCGGAGAGAATCAGACCTCTCCAGCAAGCACATTTAATGACCCTCCCTGGACCCTCCCCCTGCCGAAAAGCATATGCTTGGCTGTAAGGAACTACATCATGAAAGTTCACAGGAACAAGGGCAGCAGACTAGCTGGAGGTGCAGGGATTGAATGATGGAACAGTTGGGGACAGAGAGTGCAAAAAGAGCATGCTCAAGTCTACTGAACCCCGAAGCACAGGCAAATGTATTTAAATCTCATGTATTACCAATCAGCTGCCCCCCCCCCCCCCCCCCCCCCCCAACTATGTATGTGTAACCCACCCCAGGACTGAAATATGAAATTCATAAACCCCCCCCCCAAATCTCTCCATGTACCCCCTGTCATAGATATTGTACGGTCCCTCTGTGTAATAGAGTAATCACGGTCAGGGATAAGACCCTGAGAGTCCCCGCACTGCTGCTCCTGGTGTAGAGTCATCTTAGAGCAGATGCCTCAAACTCTGATCCATGGAGGGCCATGTCAGGTTTTCATTCCAGCCAGTTGCTGCTGCCTTAATTGGGTCAATCAGTCATTTAGCCACATGCATGTACTGTAATTGTGTTTTAGAGCACAGAATAGATGCAACAGCTCTTATTTAGACAATACATATAAAATAAGTTCTGAGGTTGAGACCGCTGGTTTGAAGTGACGTACTCCTGGTTTAACTACACAGAGCTGACGACAGTGTCATTAACAAAAGGAATTTTCAGGTAATGGAAAGAATTTTTGTATAAATGAAGATGGATTATCAGGAATAAAAAGCTGTTCTGTTAATTACTTTAAGCTCTGATAAGTTGTAGTCAGTCTTAACAATACATGAATGATGCAACTTTCTCTTAATGTGTCATGTTCAGAAATGGAGATGCATTATTTATTTATTTTTTTAAAGCAATGGGAGGAGCATATGTATACAGGCTTAACCACAGTGACATGAGCAGGTCTGTGTGTTCTGCTATCAGAGCTAACGAAAAGCACGGGAAATTTGCATATGTGCAATATTTTCATGCTCAGTTATTGGGGCCCTTGCCCACTGTCAGGAGACGTTCTGCTTGACAATCACCAGGTCCCCCCAAAACCAATTGCTTCTTGTGGCTGTTTCGGCTTGAAAAATGGGCCGCCCCAGGCTTGTGTGGAACCAGCACATTCGTCCTTTTTGACAGGATGAATGACACAAACCTGTATGGCAATGTACGATTGGATTGGTAGCAATGCATGATTGGCCAAGCATTGCCCTTGTTGTGATTGGCTTGTGACATTGACGGGGTGTGCTGGCTGGGCAGGGCATGGCGAGGAACGTCCAGGAAAAGGAGCTTGGAGGAGGATGGCAAGGCCGATGGTCAGGAGATTGGTTGAAAGCGAAAGAGAGAGAGTCTCAGAGAGGGAGAGGGTGATTGAGACAGAGGGGAGTCTTGTTGTTATGAAAATATGTCACACTGTTTTAGTTTTCTACATACTTTTCCTATTTATTGCTCAGGCAACATTGTTTTACTTTGAGCAGCCATGTGAGGGTGAGGAAAGGAAAGAGAGCTTCTTATGAGATGGGAGACAGGAGGAAACCAAGAGAGGAGAGAAAAGAGGGAGCTGAAAGACAGGTAATCTTCACCTGCTGAGACGAGATGCATCAGAGAATGAATGCAACTAGCTGTATGGAATTAATGACAAAGCAGCACCTCTTTTTGAGTGCGGGGGGGTAGAGAATGAGCATTGAAAGAAAAGTAAGGTGTTAGGTGTGACGGGTGAGCTTATCACCTCACTGTGGAATAGAGGGAGAGGAGGAAGACAGCAGATTTTGAGTGTGTGTGTGGTAGTGGATGGTGGGTGGCTGTTTTGTGTGTGTGTGTGTGTGTGTGTATGGATTGGTTGGGGGGGGATTTAAATTCCTCAAAGAGGTAGGGAGTGGGGTCACAGCGTCCCAGGAACAAATTGCACCCCCCCCCTTCCCCTTTCCTCTCCTCCACTTTTGTGTCTTGGTCTTCTCAAACCAGTTTTTTTTTTTTTTGTAAAAGAAAAAAATTATCCAGCGAGCCTCAGATTCCTTTTTCCCTGCCGAATAAACGGCAGGGAGCCAAACTCTCAGAGATGGTAAATGTCAGATCATGGCAGTCTGGCGCACATGCCACCCCCTCTGCCCCCTGCTCACGCATGTCGGCCATTGTGAGAAATCGTAGGGCAGTCCGGGGGGGAAATCTCATTTGAGGCATTTGCTTCTCTGGCCTTTTCGGTGACAAAAGCTTGGCCACGCCGAGTACCTTCGGGTCAGACAGAGGCGAGGAGGACAAAAGCAGGGGTTTAGAGAGGGCAGGGCGAAGCCAGCAAGAGGAGGGGGAAGGGTATGGTTTGGGGAACCGCCGGTCCAGAGGACCGCCGTAAAAAGCTGTCAGTGGGATGAGATCAGGAAGAGGTGAATCATGGGAAGGCAGGTAGAGGAAGGGCAGAAGGTATGAAAGACTGCGGAAGAGTGAAGAATGAAATAAAGTTATATTAATCGCACTTTATGTTATGTACAGTTTCATAAAGTCTTGTTAAGAGCTCCTATGAGCATTGAGTGGACAGGATCCATAGTCTACATCCCTTAAAGGGTCTGTTTCCAGTGTGTTCATGCACTTATGGTCTGCATCCTGTTAAGGCTCCGTTCCATTGTGTCGAGGACTCCCAGTTTCTGGTATAGAATTCAGGCTGTGGTATTTTCGACAGACTGTTAGCCTCCTGCCTCAGTGGACTTTTCCGGTATAATGGCCAGTGTAAGGTCTGGGTTGTTAGTGCCCCCTGGTGGTATTGCCCTGCACTGCTCCCAGCGCATTTTCTGGAGGTGTTCCCCAAGGCTCCATTTTGTCGTTGTCTTTACCAAATATAGTTTTAACTATGCATTTTACCAAAAGGCCAGCTCAGTTCACTGGTTGCATACTGTACCAGCTATTGCCACACTGTCCAACCCTAAAAGATCAGATTACTCAAATGGTTTCAGAAATCCAGCTCAATTCATTTATATTAAACATGGATAATAAAGATCACTGAAAACTGATTAAGCTGCTCCAGTCAATGTGTCAAAGCAGTCAAACTTTTTTTTTTGTTTAGTTTTACAGTGCACAGTGAAATTTGAGTATGTATTCAATAATTTTATTTATTTTAATTCTACCGTAGCAATCTTTTCTCAGGCTTGTCTGAAGGAAGAAATGGAACAATATGTAAAAGCTAATATATATTTTTTTCTATTCTGGAACTGATAATTGATTATATAAGGATCTCTGAGGGGGAGGTGCATTGATGGTGTTTGGTATTTGGGGTATGTAAGTTATAATCTGTAAATGTAAGCTAATGAATTAATTGCATGCCATTGTCATTGACTGTAAAATACTGTAACTTGCATTGATGTTAGATTAGGGCTGGGGGATGGACATGGACTAAAAAAAAAAATATATTCCTATATTTCGACAATCTATATTCTGTATATATTTTGGAATATGGTAAATTGTGTACACAGGAAAGACACGCTGTTGACTTGTGTCCTCTTGTTTCCATATTACTTTGATGTTTGATTTCACGTTAGTTTGATTTAAAATCAGAAACCATTGGGGCCTCTGGGTTGCTCAAGCTGTGAAGATGCTTGTTCTGAAAGCAAGAAGAAAGAATGAGCTCTGTGATCAGGTGTTTGGTTCCTGGGCATTGCATCCGGCTATGGAGGTCTGCGTTGGCACTCCAACAATTGGCCCACCCTCACCAGGGGATGATGGGGGCAAGCCAGCTAGCTCTGTCAGTGTTGTTGAGGCAACAAACCAAGAATATGCCAGCCTCGTAGTCCTCAAGCAACAGAGACAGCATGTGATTGGTGGAGCGCTGGCAGTGTGTTGAAGAAGTCAGGGCTCGTTGTCATGTGATTCGGAGGAGTCATATGCTCACGGCCTCCTCCTCCCGAAATCGGCAGGCGCGGGCGATCTACGTACTCGATTGTAGTTTGGGGGGGGGGGGGGGGGGGGGGTTGGGTAAAGCCAAAAGTTGAAAAGCATGAGGCGTTCAGTTGTAACACCTCAGGCTAATACAAAGCTAGCGAGCAAGCTGTCCTGATATGATCCCGTTGACGTAGTGACCAGATAAAAAAACACCAAAAGAAAACGGGAGCCAAAAGATGGGTGGGACAAGTTAGCACAGAGACTCAGGGCTGTCGGAACCGCTCCACTGGGCAGTACCGCTCGCTTAGTTTGACAGATGCTACGGGTCAGGACAGCTTGTTTGAAAATAATCCTCACGATCATGTTTTCTACAAAGGTCACTCATGATGAACAACAGTACGTTAGGAACTGGGTGTTAATTTTTCCCTGTGTTTGAAAGGGGAATGGCCAGATGGAAAGTCAAGATATAGAGATGGACCAGATATATGTCCTAAGGCACTGTATTTGATGTATGGGGTTTTTTTTTTTTCATTTTGTTTGGTGATAAGGGGACATGAAATGCAAGGAGTACGTTGAGATTTGGAGAGAGAAAGAGGTAGAAAAGATACACACTGCCTCCACTCTTTGAAACAGCAAGTGTTTCTGTTCCTCTGGAAGCGATGAGATGCCTACACTGCTACAGTGTTGTTGATTTTGTTACGCTCATTTATCAGGTGCACGTTCCTGAGATTGTGACTTTTTTTTTGTAAAACTATGTTTCATGTTGAATATCTTGCCCTTTCTGATGCGTGCCACATTGCGTGCGTGTCACAACACAAAGCAAGACAATTGCAATAGGAATTGATTTAGGAATCAGTGTTAATTGGACAGCCTGCAGTCTAGTGGCTAATGTGCTTGACCAACCAACCCAGGTGGTTGGTGGTTCAAGGCCTTGTGTAGCCACAATAGGATCAAGGCAGCTGTTTGACCCTTGGGCAATGTCCATAACCCCACATTGCTCCTGGGGAAATTGGCCCTTCATGCATGTGTAGGTGCCTGGGCTGTCCAGGTGTGGACAGGAGAGAGTGATGACATTAGCAGAACTGGCCAGCTTACTGGCTGTTGTTCCTCCTCATGCTCCCGTTTACCTCGGGAGCATTACCTCCCTTAACCCTCCCTCCCCATGTTTTCGTATCTCCTTCTCCTCTACTGTAGTGACTAGGGGAGACGGGAGCTGTGTTTTTTTTTTTTTTTTTTTTACCGCCGTTTCCCAGAATCCAGGCGATGTGCGCGCAGGCGCCTGGCTACAGCTGGTGTATGTCACCTTTTTATGGAGGGGGCATTAGCTCGGCCGCGGCTAGACGCGACGCATCCACTTCCCACCCCCACATACACTCTCACTGCCTCTCTCCAAAGCAGAAACATCACAGCCATCTCTCTCGCTTTCTCTGTAATTCGTATGTCTGATTAGACTCTCATCTCTGCTGTTGTTCATATTCAGTCTTTTTACAGCTGAAGCGCCGTTCTGTCTTCGAAGGCCATTTTTACCGTTTAGACTGTTCCAACTGCATCGAGCGCTGCAGCTTCGTCCGAGCTGTACGTAAAGACGGGTTGGAAAAGGTCGCAACCCATCTTTATAAATCCAGATAAACAGAATTCTGGTAGCAACAGATGCAATATTAAAAGCTAAGCGGGTTCAATCAGTGAGTGTGGAAGTAAAGGGGAAGTATAGTCTCAGGGCTAAATAAACTACTCTCTGAGGGAGAGAACTGCGCTGTGTGAAAAGGGGTTTACAGTGTTTTTGGAGGACTTATGAATCTTGTCCAAATGCTCGAAATGAATATAGGGAAAAATGTAATACATTTGTGTTTTGTATTTTTTAACAGTTGCTGTATCCATAATGCCCAGTTGCCATGGACGACTTTACTGTTCCATTGTTTCAAATTGTTTGCCTGTGTATTTTATTTAGTCATTTATTTGTTTAGTGGAACCTCTTCTTCTCTCACACATGCACGTACACATTTCTTTGTCATTTCTGACAGTAAATGCCATTGTGTTATACGAATACCTCAGGATTTTTGGGAGAAAAAACGAACATTGGGGAAAAACAAAATGAAATAAAAAAAAAATCCAACATCACTATAGGTGGGAATGTTGTCTTTATGTTATCTCAGACTTGACCTCACCTTGTTCTTTGTATAGGAATGTCGTTTAAGATCAGCAGACTGGTGTTGCACTGTCCCTGCTCATTTTAAAACAGTATTCAAAGCTACACCTACTGACTCACAACTGTTCCTCGTTATGAATCTTGGATCATCATCAGAGTCGTCATCACTAATTCTAAGAGTTTGTCACGTCTCACGCATTCTTCAAAGACATACTAATCACATGCTGTCTGGACACTTAACTACTATGTACCTCTTCAAAAAAAAAAAAAAGTTAAATGGTCTTATAGGCTACACGCATGCATGCACGAGCTGTCTACAGTCTATCCTGTCGGGACTGCGCAGACTGCAATTCACAGCAGTTATAACAGTGGGCATTTAACGAATACCTGATTGGACAAAAGATGTTTAGAGAGTGTTTGTGCAACTTCATTCTTACAATCTCGGCACCAGTTCAAATTAAAAGGACACAATGAAAACCAAGGTCCAGGTTTGGTCAAAATACAGACGATGGAAAGTGGTGTTGGGAAACATTTGAGAGACAAACATAATTCAGATTGTGAGTCAGGTGTGACTCATGTAATTTTAAGATTTATGCTGCATATGTAACGCAAGATCATAATTGATTTCTTATGCGATTGGGTGTGGGTAGGGGGGATAACAAAATCATCTTGTCTGGACACACAAAGGGTGGGGCGGAATAATTTTTGCCGCTTAAGATGGATGGACGGAGCTGGCAGGTAGAAGCTGCCCCTTGAGTGGTTGATCTGGGATCGGGTTCAGCCAGCCGAATCATGATTTTAACCACTGTAAGATAAAGGGAAATAACATCTCCTGCACTTAAGGGAGACTTATTTCTACGCCACGGCCACGCGGCTCCACAGAGATGGAGTGTACTATAGAACGTTAACTGTAAGGTTACCATGGTGATCTTTTCAGTTGCCATTCAGCTTTTCGGCACACTATTCCGCCGGCCGAGCACAGTGCATTTACAGAAATTGCCACCATCAAAGCGGAATTCTCATTTTATTTGCTTAGTTGCTCTCTGAAATAAATTAGGTTACTTCTCAGCATCTCTTCGGGTTCCGGATATCTATTTGTATTCCAGCTGTACGATTGGCGGAAGATGGAAATCTTGAGGACAACTTGACAAAAATACAGTAGCCTATTAAATGAAACCGTGGTCCAGGTCCTGATATCACCTCATATTTTTAAACTTGTATCTAAAACTTTTATTTTAATAAAGAATCAAAACAAAATACTGTATCATTCAATTTTATATTTTGCTTTCATGTGTGTTGACATAGGCTATAGCCTGTTGAAGGTGATCCACAACTTTTTTTTTTCTCAAAATAGGCTTCTTTTTCTGGCAGAGGAAAGAATTTGATAGAACTCCTTGAAACCCGAATTTGCTATTTGAGAAAATATAATTGGATAATTCACAAGGGTAATCTGAATATATATCAATAAAGGGTGATAAAAGTTATTTGTGTTGTCTTTACTTCATTTTAATGCTTTACGAGACATCAACACATCCATATTCTTGTCACTATCATGGGCTCCAAACTTCTCCAGAGTGTGCTGTCTTTTATCTCTCCCCCCTCCCTCTTCTTCCTTCTGCTCTGTCTGTCCCGTCTTCCTGTCTCTCTTCCCCCTTCACACCGTCCTGTCCTCCACTGCATCTCCCCGAGCGCCTTGGCCCTCCCCTCATCCCTCTCCGACCGTCTCTCTCCCGCGGGAAGCGGAGAAATAAGACCCCTTTACTGGCCAGGCACTGTCGGGATGTTCGATGGCTGTTTCTCTCCTTCTCCAGTCGCTGACAGAACTTGGTTGAGTAGTACTAAAGTTGGGTTACGTTCGGAGTTTTTGTGTGTGCGTTCAAGTAGGATACGTAATATACGACAGATGTGTTTTCGTCGCTCTGTTTCCTCGCGTAGTTTTTGTCTAGCTTTGCTCTGGTTTGTGGGTGTGTGTGAGAGCGAGGGAGAGAGAAGGGGCGGGGGTGTTCCTATTTTAAAATATAGGGAAGGTTACACTTCTCTAGCTGCATGTAGCTGTATGCCTACGGCTGAGCGGAGCGCAACACTCTCTTGCGACGCGGATAAACTGACACAGGTAAGCTACATTTAGATATGTGAATGGTGTTCATTTAACAAATTCAATAAGTTAGTAGAATACAACTTTGTTTACATTTGATATGTTCCTTTAAGAATGGATGCTACTTCCGTCCGTGTCTGCATTTCTGACAATGCTTCAACTTGGTCCTCAGCCGTTTGTTTTGGACCACGTTTTTTGGCTGCTCTCATTGAAATAAGTTCCCAGAATTTTGTTTGTTTCTCTATTTCGAATAAACAACGACTTTAACCATTCGTAACAAGCAACAAATATGATGAATGCCATACATCTTTTTATCCATCTTAATACACCTGACTCATCTATTTAATTTAGAAAAACAATTTCCAGGTGTGATGGTCTTAAGTCTATCCCAAAGTGTAGCCTCGGACGAGCTATTGTTCTTTGCAGAATTTTCATCCCTTTAGCTTGTCCATGTTTGATCAGTGAGCTTTTTCCATTTGTTGTCGCTATAGTGTTCAGTGCCTCGCATTATATTTAGTTGTTCGTTTGTTTTCTAGTTTTGTTGGTGTATCATTGTTTCTGAGTGGCCTATGTAACTTAACTGACACATGCCTGTAATCTACGAGAGTGGTTTTAACTAGGGAATTTAGCTGTCATTATGTTAGGCAATTGGCATCCTTACTCACGCTGCTTTAAAACGCAATAAAAACAATTTCGGCACAAGTCCAGAGCTTCAAAGCCTGTATTTGTTTTGCACTTGACCCCTAATATCATGCCTGCACAGAGAGTGAAACATTTTAAAAATAAATAAATAATATATGATTAAAAAAAAAAAACAACAATCGCCAATCACAGCTATATTTATGAGGGTTCTTAGGTGCCTTCTGCCTAGTTGGATTGTCAGGTGTGAGCAGGTGCAAATGCTGGCGAGAGAGGAAGATTCTTGCCTGGAACATGCTTTTTATTTGATTCGGGGCTTTGATTTTCGTGGGGATGGAGAATAGCTCACACTGAAATAAGGCACTTAGTCCGTCGTGATTTCCGTGCATCGATTAAGTTATTACCTCTTCTCTCGAAGCCTCTCGTAGAGGAGCCCGTTCCACACGAGACTGCTCCTAATAGTGTTCGAAATTGGACTCGTTTGCCGCCTCCGACTTCTCCAGTATGCTCCAAGAAGCAGGCTCTCACTGAAACCAGCCCAAGACAAGTTCACCATGGTGTGGAAGACTGGGTTGACTCTCCTCTGCCTCCTGCTGTTTGGAGCCGGAACTTCTGCAGGTGAGGGAGTGAACTTTGCTTGTCAGACTGTCCTTAAAATTAGAGTGTGCTTTTTAACTTTTGTTCCTGTCGAGTTGTACCTATTTTATCAAATGGAAACTGGAAGGTGGAAAAAAATATGTCTCTAGTCTGGTCTGCCAGTTGTCATGCAATGAACATGCTCATTGTAGAAAGAGAAAGCAGCGCTGACCCAAATCTTGTATACATCTGCAGTTCCTTTTTGCTACACCCATATCCCAGCGCAGAGCTGATCTGGCTTTGAAAGAATTGGTTGCTAGTAAACTTGGCGTAATCATCATTCTTCCCAATTACCCAAATAATAACAGAAAAAATAGAAAGAGTGACATTTCGCCTCCGCCAATTTCACTGTTTAAATTCACACTGGGTGACCGGTATGACGAGTGTCCTATGGCTGTACATGTTATATTTTAAAAACAAAATGCCTGAGCAGGGTGTGCTATCACAAAGGGAAAGTGAAAGAAGACAGAGGACAGCTCAGACAGGAAGTGCAGAGGTCAAGCGAGCAAAGACAAGCGAATAATGATGACTCAAAGCTGCTCCTGGCTCAGACTGCAGTAGCTGCTGCCAGCCCATGGGGTCAAACACTGACACTGCTCAGTCCTGCACAGACAGAATTCGAGTCACAGCTCAGATAGAAAGCCCTCGTCCGGGGCCAGTCTGCGGTATTACCAGCTCAGCCTCAATGGGGAAAATTTTGGGGTTGTGCTGGTTAACCGTTATCAGTCTTCTCACTTCTGGCTAGCCTGGCCCGGGAGTGTGTGGACAGAGTATATTTATATTCCTCTGGCAGTATTGATGGTGCGTAATCAGTGATGCATCTGCAAACAGGAAAAGAAGCGAGGATCAGTCGTCATGTGTTCATGGCTTCCCTGTCCTGACTAGGTGGGAGATGGTCGCTTTAATAAAGAAATGGGTGACCATGAAAAAAAAAAAAAACCCACACAAGATAAAATAACAGGAAGTACTGCCAAAATGAAATGCCATCCACATCTTCTCCAGCACAGCTGTATCATTGGATTCCCCTTAGGTCCAGGGAGAAGAGTGCACCCTACTGGCCCATCCACACCAAATTACCTTTCCCAGGTGGTCTCTCATCTAAGTTTTACCCAAGCCAACACCTGCTTAACTTCTGCAGTTTTGACATCAGAAGGCTTCAGAGTTGTGTGACTGCTGGCACTGGTTTGGGTCCGTTCTGACTACTGTCGGATTCCCCACATGGTCTCTTAGTGATTTTAATTAGTTCCCTCTTTTTTTTTTTTGTAAGAGTGTGTTGCAGGGGCGCAGTGCCCAGTGTGTCCAGTGGGGGCGCTGCACCCTGTGCAGGGTTTCCTGGAGCATTTTGGGGCTGGGCCTGGCTGTGCAGCCAGGGAGGGAGGGGAGAAGGAGACCCATGTGATCTCTGTGGGAAAAGCCAGTCCTGGTTCACAGAAACAGGTACCCTTTTTCTCTCTCTCTGTCTCTCTCTCTCTCCTTTCCCTCTCTCTTTCACATTCTCTTTCACATTGCAGGGAATTCTGCCTTCTTGTAAGCAAGACTGGTAATTCCAAAGTTTATGTTAAAAGCAGTTTAATAACAAAGCAAAAAACAGTACTGTGTTCGTACAGTATGAGACATACCGGGTAAAAGAAAGGCAGATCAATGACAGAAGTGGTGTGGTTTAGGTACAAGCTTTATACCCCAAACTTGACATAAAATGCTAAAATAAATGCAGATTCCTGTCCCTGATTGGCTAAAAAGTAGACAAATGGACATTGTTGCATATCAATGATTTGAGACGTCATAGAGTCTCCTACTTCCTCTTCATCACAGGAAAGGACAGCGATATCACACCTCACACAGTACAATCACTCACATAAACAAACACACAAATCTAGCCTTGGATTCACATCCCTGTTTCCCGCCTTATCAGGAACAAAAGGCGTGGTGTAGAAGGCAACCAGCCGATCATTCAGGAAAAAGGCAAGCTAATCAACTCCCAGTGATTCTTAACCCCTCTTGACCATTACATCGCTTTGTTTGTATCAGGTGACCATCCAAATTTTTCATTACAACATTCAAAACACTTTGTCAGCAGGAAATACATACAGCATAAACATCGCCGAAGTGTAAACCAATGCATTAAAACATTTAACACGGAAAATGGTGCACAGTGTTGTCATGCGTATACACTCTCTCACTCTCTCACTCTGTCTCTTTCTCTGTGCTGGTGAGATATACACTCTCTCTCTCACTCTCTCTCTCTCTCTCTGCAGGTGAGATATACACACTCTCTCTCTCACTCTCTCTCTCTCTGCAGGTGAGATATACACACTCTCTCTCTCGCTCTCTCTCTCTGCAGGTGAGATATACTCTCTCTCTCACTCTCTCACTCTCTGTGCAGGTGAGATATACACTCTCTCTCTCTCTCTCTCTCTCTCTCTGCAGGTGAGGGTGACCCTGAGACCTCTGTCCTTCTCCTCCCCTCCGAGACGCTCTCTGATTCTGGTGCTGAGCTCCCAGCGTCCCGTGCACTGGATCCTGGAGAGCCAAAACCTGCCCCCTGGCCTGCCCATTGTGGCACAGGTGACCCTTCCCCACTCTCTCTCTCTCTCTCTCTCTCTCTCTGCTCATTTTGTCCATCTCTCTCCCTCTGCCTTAATCCCTCTTTCCCTTTCACTGTGTTGAAGGGTTGACCAGTGTCTGTCTTTCAGCTGTCAGAAATGGGTCTCTCAGTGCTTCCATTTAGGTAATAAGTAATTCAGAAATACCAAGCATCTCTGTCTGTGCCTGTTTGTCCCCTTTCTTTTGATAGGGTGAAAAAACAAAAAGGTTCTTCCTTGAGCAGAAACCACTTTTTAAATTTTTTTTTGCAGTTGTATTCAGTCCAGGTTCAATTCACTTTCTTCAGTGCAATGACAGGAGAAAGTTCACTGATCATATTTAAACAAATAATAATCTGCAGTGCACTTCTGTGTCTGTAAATATATAGAACCTTATATATATATGTATGAACCCTTGATTAACAAATATGGCTGTATCAAATAAACAACACAGTCAATGAGGTACTTTTAAATCTCAAACAAATGTATGCATACACACAAACACTTTCATTGTCATTGTTTTCACTCCGCAACGCTGATGACAAATTTACTCATTTTAACATGCAGTAGCATTGTGTCTCCTGTAGGTGGCGCTGCCTTCCACAGTGCAGGCACGTGGGGTGGAGCTGCAGGTGGAGCAGGTGGAGGAGCTCCCCTGGAAGCCGAGGGTGCTGCTCCGCTGGAGCCTGGATCGCCACGCCTCCATCTCCTCCCTCACGCACGCGCCTCTGGCCAACCGCATCTACATCCGCCTGGGAGAGGGTGAGTGGCGTACTGTATAGCGGTAATGTTTGGCAGACCCTTCGATTTCATGACAGACGTGCTCCATGTAAATCGTTTTCATTCACAAATAGTCCACTGGCTCTCACCTACCTCTGCAAATGTACTGAATTATTATGGAGTCCTAGCAACGCTTCAAACCTTTAACACAATGCAGAAGAGTCTTAAATAAAGGAACACAATCTTTTGAAAGTAATTACCATACAGTGTGGCAGATTCTGAATTGTAAATAGTTTCTAACATGCAATAATGTTCATACCTCAGGCCTTTCTCCTGCAGTGCATTGTGGTAATGAGGTCGCAATTCAATTCACACTCCAGGCCACCACATCGCGATAAACCATAATGTGACCCAGAAAATGTGCTGTATTATTTGTAACTCAGCAGTCAATCGCGAATCATTGAATCTGCGACTGTGAAATGAATTAATGTCCTATTTGTCCCCCCCTCTCTCTTGACTCCCACTGTTTCCTTCATTTTTTTCATCCTTTTCTCCCATTTCTTCCCTTCTGTCACACTCTTTCTCTCCTCTCTCTATCTCTCCGTCTCTCTTCCTCTCTCCCCCCGACACTCAGATCCCACAATGCCCAGCGCGTGCCAGCTGCAGCCCCTCTTCCTCTCTCACAACTACTTGACCTCTGACCTCCAGCCACAGGAAGTGCGGGGCTGCAGACCCCCAGGCCGCGTGGATGCCCTGGAAGTGCATGTGATCAGGCTGCGGTCGGCCGGGTCAGGGATCTGTGGGTGAGACTGCGCTGGCTGGGCTGGGCTGGGCTTTGGGGAATTTGGACATGTTAATGTAGCACCCCAATTTATTCTTTACTTTTGGCTTACCACCTCACCCCAACCCTGGTTTTCTGCAGTCTGATTGGTCCCTTCAGATTCCTAATGGTGAATTTAATTGGCTGGGGTGGCTTATAATTCCCTGACAACTAATTCATCAGAAGTAATTGACCAAAGGTTTCTAAGAAACACATCACAGGGAAGTTAGACTAAGCTTATACCAAACTTAGGAGGTCCAGTAAGGCTAATTACTCTCTTAGTAACGCTTTTATTGGACAGTGATGGCTTGTCGTGGACTGGATGGGTATGGGGGCCCAATGAAAGAGATAAATTAATAATTTAAAACAGTCTTCACACCTGTGTCAGCTCTCTGCAGGTGGAGGTGCCCATCTCAGTGCTGCCCCCAGTGGCCGGTGCTGGATGGTACAGGGTGGTGTTGATTCTCAGCAGCGCGGTTCCAGTGAACTGGGCTTTGACCGCCACCGGGATCCAGGGACAAATCACGGTCTATGTGAGTGTCCTGTACAATTCATACACGTTCCAGGCCATTATTCTTAGCACATACTCAAAGGAGAACTAAACATTCAGGGGTGACATAGCGTCTCTGTGTGCAAACCCAGGTTATTTGACTGATTTCTACAGCCTCTGTCTAGACTGAAAATCTGTTGGAATCTTGTAAGAGAGTTATTGTGATATGTGCGTAACAACCTCTCACAGTCATGTTACAGTTCTTTTTCATGCAGGTAAGACATCGATCTGCAAGAACTGTCCTGTAATATAAATCACAAATAAAAATTCTGAAGTCACATGTCGTTGTGCGCCTTCCAGACTGGAGCACCCTTTATACGCCCTAAACACTGCTGCTACAAGCCGTTATAATGGGGAATAACAAGTTTTTTTCCTAATTGCACTGTACATTTCTTGCTACCTTTTTTTCCTGCAGTCGACCAATAGCGTGTCCCCCCTGTATCCTCCTGAACCTGATTTGACTCTGACCAGCATACTCTCCCCTGACCTCCGCACGACCCATGACCTCCTGGGCTGGGCCAATAGGAATGGCTTTCCAAAGGTGACCTCATACACGGATGCTGACCTAGCCAATCGCTTTGTGATCAGGCTAGCTGCCAGGGGAGGGACAGGTTAGGACTCTCTGTGTTTGCATGTGTCTGTCTGTCTGTCTGTCTGTCTGTCTCTCTTAGTCCTTTCTCATGCGTATGGACCCCCTTTCTGTATTATCCCGTATTCATTTATTGGATGCTATTTTCATGAGTGCAGTATTTTGCAAAACTGCATGAGTGCATTCACATGAGCTAATATAAGATAACGTTGAATAGATGGGGCTAACAAGACAGACCAAACAGCATATGTGCTACATCATTAAAGCAGTGATGTGGGTTAACTGTGTCAAACCAGAACCATGACACAGCCATTGGTCATTGTAAATAAGTGGTATTAACAGTGGAGCCCATCCGCACACTGGGACAGGGCTTAACAGGATGAGTCACCCAGCAGCATCAGAATCTGTCTTTAAAATTGGAAAAAGTGAAAGGGAGATGGACACATCCACAAAGACTAATTCTGAATAATAAAAGTGAGACTGAATGGTTTGTCAGTGAGTTGTCAGTCCTGATGACAGACTGTGAGGTTCCACTCAGGGGACATGGTCTTCACCTTGGTTACAATTGCCTGGGCGCCTCTTCTCACCATGGTAATGGGATCAACTCTTCAGAAAGTGAAGGACAGACACTTTTTTTGCAGATGGATGTAATTAGTTCGTGCTTCCTGTGAAATGTGGCCAAACATCCATAATAACGCCCATCAGATAACAGTAAACAGGCACTTCTGCAGTTACCATGGGTTTGCTGATTTAGATTTGACTATAAGAAGGGGTGCTGTTTACAGATCTCCTCTCTGTCTCTGCACTCTGGCACCTCCAAGGCAGGTGTGTGTGTGTGTGTGTGTGTGTGTGTGTGTGTGTGTGTGTGTTTGTACGTGTGTGTGTGCACACCTTATAACCTTTCACTTCTGCCACTCTCACTCCTTCTGTCCTTCTTCTCCCTCCTTCCTTCCTTCCTTCCTCCTTCCTCATTCTCACTCTTTCCCTCCCCCCTCTCCCCTTATCCCTTTCTCCATCTCTCTGTCTCCCTCCCTGTCTCACTCTCTCCTACCTTCACTCCCATCTCCTCTCTCTCTCTCTCCCTCTCTCTCCCTCTCTCCCTCTTTCTCCCTCTCTCTCTCTCTCCTTCTCCCCCTGCTCCCTCTCTCCCTCTCTCCTTCTCCCCCTGCTCTCTCTCTGTCTGTGCAGACTCTGTGGGTCCGCGCTCTCTGGCTGCTCTGCCCTGGGGCCCCCCCGTGGGGCTGCAGGAGCGGGGGCTTAGGGACCTGTTGAGGAGTGGGGGCGGTATGGCCGGGGGTGGCCAGGAGCCCATCGCCGTGCAGTGCCAAGACGGACAGCTGAGCGTCACCGTGGACACCAGCATCCTGAAGGTCAGAGGTCAAAAGTCAGAGGTCATGACCCCCAGAGCAATGGGTGATGTCACAGTTCCTAGATCAGACCCAGCAAATACTCAGCTCTGTCTTCTTCCCAGTCCTGCCTCTTTGGCGTTGCATCATCGGTCTCTTCATTCATGGGTGTGGCCAATGACATCTCCATGGAAACAGATATACAGTGCTGTAGTGTACCACCATAAAGCCTCACTGGACTCTACCTGATGTTTTTACAGCCATCGTATGCCAAACCTGATCCTGTCATTAACAGACTGTGTCTGTAGAGCTTCTTAATTATTGCTTTTACCAAGTCTGTTTTACTCAGTTGTTTTTAAGCCATTTTACAGTCCTAGCTAAATTCTATCTCACTCATCCTTTACAGCTGATTAAGTGTACAATCCCATATACTGTATTCCCTATTCATTTCTCAGTTAACTTACCAAGCCAAATAAAGGTTAAAAAGTAAAGAAAAAAATGTATTCTCTTATATTTATATGCTTATATTTATCTGTTCCCTTTATACTGTTTCTGGGTTTCTGTTTTTCTCACTCATTCACTTTATTCTCATTCATTCTTTCTCTCTGTCACTCCCTCCCCACGCGTTGTGCATCTCTCAGTCCCTCTTGCCCCCGGTGACGGCAGTCACCCTGCGCGACCGCGACTGTGAGGCGCATTCCAACGGCAGCCACTTCCTGCTGGTGTTCCCTGTCATCGCCTGCGGGACGGAGGGCGCAATGGAGGCGGAGCCCAGAGGTGTGCGCTACAAAAACACGGTGAGGACGTAAGAAGTTGGGGGCGGGGGTTGGGGGTAAGTAAGGGGAGTTGAGTTTTTCCTTCCTCTGTGCTCCATTAGCTGTCCTGGAAGTTCTCTCTGTTCTGTGCTCCATTAGCTGTCCTGGGTTTTTTGTTTGTTTTGAGTGGGTGGTGAATCTGCTGTTTGTGTTTTGATTGTTTTGAAAGTATTTAAACTGTATCTTAAAAAGCAAAGCCATTCCTTGAACAATAGTTGCAAGTCACCGTGACATGGCAGCGGCAGGTGGCCCGGTCAAAGTGAGACAGAAACAGCACTGTCCATTCTGGACCTCCCACCGCAAGCAGAGAGAGGCCAGGGAAGGGGAATCTGATTACGCTGGCGCGCGGTCAGTCCTCGCGCAGAGGGCTAACACGTCTCCACGCTAAATCGATGCGAAACAAAGTTCCCCCGTTAGCGTCGTCCTTGGCAGGGCCGTAATTGGGGTCTGGTGGCTGCCGTGGTTACGGATGGAGCGAGTTAGGTCAGGTTGACTGGACCTGATCAATTCAAATTACACGTTCCTGCCACGGCGTCCGTGTGGCTAAGAGGACGGCAGGGGCCGGAACAGGAACAGGCCTTTCCAAAAACATCACTAAAAACACCCAATTACATTAATGAATGTATCGACTGGAGAGCTTGATTTGATAAATTAGTTTAATCAGTGTGCTGTTTTGTTTGTTTTTACCTTTTTAAATGAAAAAGTAAAGCGTTTGGGTGACTCACTAAGTGAAAGCACCTGTTCGATGTGCAGTTGTGGTTTCCGCAGCTGGGTGCTGGAGTTGAAAAACCTCCTCCTTCTGAGGAAAAATGAAAGTAATGGCTCCTTTTAAATGGATATTGCAACTATATTATAACCAGAATGTATGCACAAATTAAGATTATTAATGTTTTCTTGACATTTTTTATAGAGGGGTTGGTAAAAAAAAAAAGGAATGGAGGAGGGGGAATTCCTTTGACTCTGGTTTCCTTTAAGCTAGACTGCAATATATCCCATCATCCCTTTGTACAGGTGTTGCTATGGAGGAGCAGGACCCCGGTCTCTGTGCAGAATGAGACTGAAGGAAGACGGGCCGACCGGCAGACCCCATTAGTGATTCATGTGAGATGATTTTTTTTTTCTTAATCTGTTCCATGAAATCTGTGCTCCATTAGTTGTCCTGGCTATTAACTGTAATCTGTGCTCAATTGGCGGTCCTGGGAATTTGTCCTAATGTGTGACCTATTAGGCTAATCTGAGCTCTATTAGTTCCCATAGAGATTTTCCCTAGTATGTTTCTTATTACTATCAGTCTGATCTAGGATCCATTAGCTGCTGTTTGCTTTTCTTAATATGTGACCTTATTGCTGCCTGCCAGCAGCATGCCTGCCAGTATCCAGATATAGGCTAAATAGGCTCTTCCGCCTGCTTACTTTATCAGTGGGACTGTCTGTTCAGGGTTTGTGTTTATGTGCATGGTTGTCAGTACCTATTTATTTCAAAATGGCTGCAAAAAACAAATTTAAAATCTGACTAAAAACATGTGTACAGTCTTTCTCATCTGTATGCCGTTGTGTCGTACCAGACTCGTAAGTGAATGTAACCTAGTTTAAGTGTTTTTGGGGTGGAATGTGGTCGTTAACTGTGCCTGAATCTGTTGGTCATTCATCTGTGTCCCCCCCCCCACAGTTCAGCTGTTTCGTGGCGGTTCCCATCCCCCCCGACGCCGAGCAGGACCCCCCATCTCCTCCGGCTGCCATGGCGGCATGGGCCCAGCAGGGGGCAAGAGAGCCGGGGTACAGGGGCCAACCGGGGGGCCTGGTTTTCACGCTGCAGCTCTTTGTGACAGAGGGGTTCGAGAAGAGAGAGAGCGGACCCTGCATCATTGTGGCAGATAACCGTGTGTACGTGGAGGTCAGTCAGTGTGCAGCCCCCCTCTTCCTCTCCTATCCTTTCTCTCTGTATCGGACTGTTAATTGAGTGATTGTTTATTTTATTTTGCTTTTGTTTGTTTTTCTTTCTGTTTTTATAGAGATTTACGATCTCTTGTGTGACAGGGTTTACTAGAAAATAAAGGGACTGTAAAAACTCTCTCTCTCTCATTTCAGTCCTGAACATATGAGCTTCATTGGCAGGATAACTGTACCATTCCATCCAAAGTACATATGAATCATCCAAACTATGGCATAAAAGAAATAACTGAAAAAATTTATGGACTATGGAAAATGATCACAGTAATCTCGACAGCAAAATCAGCACTTTATGTTAAAGTATAGCTAGTACCAAGGCTAATCATATAAGAGTTTCTCCCTTACCCCCTCCCTCCCTCCCTTTCTCTCTGCCTCTCCCCCTCTCTCTCTCTTTCTCTTTCTGTGCATGTCCATGTCTCCTTCCTGTCTGTCAGCCTTCCTGTGGCCCATATCTGTGTCCCAATCAAACCCATTTCTTTAATGGCAGGGTGTGGGTCCCACAGGCTTCTTTCTGAAGGTTTAAGGGTTGGGCTTGTGTTCCACCATCTCTCTCAGTCTGGGCCCTGGGGCTCTGTTTCAATGCCCCAAACTGTATGGTGTGAGACTAAACAGACCATACTACCTTATCGAAACTGCCGCTGTGAGTATTTGAAAAGCTATGTAGGGTCAGTTTCTTACATGTGTAAGATGGGACAGTGATGTCTGCGGTAGTTACATTGCATTCTAGAATGCTGTGAAATGAACTTTGCCCGTCATGCACGCATCACACAGAAACCTGAGTTTACAAATACATTCTAAACGGATGATGTCATAATGCATTCAGTGTAATTCATTATGGGGGCTCAGATTCTCCCTCTCTCTCTTTGTCCTGCCAGGTGTCAGTGAAGGGGGCGGTGAGGGGGGGTGTGGAGGTCCAGTCCTGCATGGTCTCCCCCCTCTCAGACCCCCAGGCCTCCCCAGGCTGGCCGGTGATCCGGGACGGCTGCATCGTGGAGCCCACGTTCACTCTGAGCCTGGAGGGGAGGGGCGGGGAGAGCGAGGGGGGCCGACTCAGCCAGAGGGAGAGAGGAAGAAACAGGGCGGAGGATGAGCTGGAGAGCGAAGGCATAGAAGAGGAAGAAAAGACACAGAGGAAAGGGGACGGAGAGAGGAGGCTGAGGTTCAGCTTCGTTCTGAGGCCCGTCTATAACAACTCCATCCAGTTCCTCCACTGCAGGCTCCGCCAGTGTGAGGGCCCAACCCCGGTAGCCCCAGCGAACCAATCACAGGGCAGCTGCCAGGGAAGGCCCCGCCTACCCCTGCTCATAGACCAACCCCTGGGCCAGCAGGTACCGCCATCAGATCACCATGACAACATGGGTAATAAATAACACAAATAATAACAGCTAAGTGTGACAGTCAACTTAGTTTTTTCTCTTGGTACTTTCTGCTTTGGCAGCCATTTTTGTTTCCTGTGTGGCTTTGAGTCTCTTCAGACTGTCATCTGATTGACAGTGAACACTCATCTTCTTGAACACATACCAACTTCTGCATTTAATTATACAGGCTTCCAAGTTACTTCTAACAGACAATTTAATTTCGGTTAAATATGAATAGTTCGCTGAGACCTTCATAACTGTTTCTGTGATCTGTGGAAGAGAGCCGCCAATGTAGTGTATTTTGCAGTGCTATCAGCATGGATCTCCCCCCTCCTCTCTGTCCCACAGTGCCAGTACAGGAGTCTCTTGCGTCCAGTGCTCGTCACTCAGCCCCTGGGACTGTCTCGCCGCGTGGCTCCACCTGCTGGTCAGTAATCTACAATGCACCTCAGACACTTCTTCAGATACTGGCTCAGAAAACGTTGCTCATTGCATTGATTCTGCCCTTGAGACCACGATTTTTTTGTTTGACATTTTTTTTTAAACAAAATATTTTCATATGTATGTATGGGTGTGTCAGTACCATGTTTGCACTGTTTGAATGGTAGCGGCCATAAGTTGGAGTGTGGAAGGGTTTGAACAAGATAAAACTCTGAGACCTGACTTTCCTAGACAGATAATGTGTGTGTGTGTGTGTGTGTGTGTGTGTGTGTTGTGTGTTGTTTGTGTGTGTTGTGTGTAGGCCAGAGGGCTCTCAAACCCAGCGTGACGCCGAGGTCCAGACCCAGCTCGGCAGATCACAGTGAGTACCTCTCCCTTTAAAAGCCTCTTACCCATCAGCCTAATAATAGCCAGTTATTCAGGTCTGTCTGTGCTGCACAGGCATTGAGTCACAGGGGGGTGGGTAGGGATTATTGGGGGGGGTTCAGGCTTTATCTTCTAAAAATGCATTTTTATGTTGTGACTCCAGGTCAGATAAGGCATTTAAAATTCGTATATACCTGCCTCTACTTTTCTGTCTCCCTCTTTCTCTTTTCGCCCACCTCTCTCCTATCTCTGTCTCTCTCTCAGTCAATGAAGTTGACACTGGCTCTGTGGTGGGAATTTCCTTTGCTGCTTTCCTAATTGGAGTCACCCTCATGGGGGCGCTGTGGTGCATCTACACTCGCACAGGTAGGGGTGTGTGGGTATCCAAGTATAATACATGAGTGAACACCTGATTCAGGCAAAAGGGAATCAGTGATGGTGAAAGTGGATTGTGAGTGTGTGATTGGCTGTTTTTTTTTTTTTTAATTTTTTGACAGGGGTGACCCTGCCGCACAGAAGAGGCAGCCTCCTTGAAAATGTGGACCAAACCACTGCCTCCTGGACCCCCCCACCTTTGTTGGAACAATCCAACAGTTCCATGTGAAGGTGAGAGGCTAACCCAAAAAAATTTCACTCTGTGAGCACAGAAGTGAATGAGGAGCTGCAACACTGAGGTGTGGAGACCACAGCAGCCAATGGGGAGCTGTGGTACTGAGGTGTGGAGACCACAGCAGCCAATGGGGAGCTGTGTTACTGAGGCTCTTCAGGAAAATATTCTTCAATATAAAAATAATGATGATAAAATTTATAGTAATAATTCTGATAAAATATTAAGATAAATTAACAACATAAACTTAAGACAGTGCATGTTTTGCACCTCAATTCATAGGAATAATATGTCAATATCTCTGTTGTTGCTTTACTTGCAGGATTTACTTTTTGTTAAAGAGAAAGGCAGAAGACAGTGCCTGTTTATGTGTGAATGTATGTGTATACTACGTCTGCATGCGTGTGTGCGCATGAAAGACCGCGCTGGCCTTGTGTGACCAGGAGATGGCACCATCGTCATGCATCCCCGCTGAGATCAGCACCAGCACTTCCAAAGCAAGGCCACTTTGTTTTTTTTTTTTTTGTTTTTTTTCTGCTGCTCACCCGTCAAAACTAAACGAATGCGCTTCATGAACCTTCCAATACCGCTGTGCAGTTGCACGCTGGCCAGCTGGGCTCTGATTGGTCGAAATTCTCTGGGGAAAGGCAAGTGGACGAGAGCCGAAGTAAACTCCGAGCCAGACACCCCCCAATCAGTGAGTGTGAAGCCGTGGAAGCGCCTTTAAAAGACTGGAAGTGAAGGATGGGTGAATAAGTTAAAAGAATATATTTGAGTGTGGTGGCATTGGTTTTGTGAAGGGGTATATTTGTATATTTCTGTGTATCTGTGACTTTGTGTAATGTTTTCTGTAAAGTTTCTCAATAAAAAAAGATCTCAGTGATGCTTCAGTGGGTTGTTTATTTGCATTTTCCCTTTTTTTCCCAACCTGAGCTTGTTCAGCTGAACTGGTTGACCTCACCGCAGCACCCGCTCTGGTGGCTTTGGGAGGAGGGGCTGGTCATGTGACTCCTCTGAGTCATGTGACGACAATCTTTCTTCTATTCAGGCTGCAGCCGCACCACTAATCGCACACTGTCTATGACATTGGAGGATGATGCAATCAGCGTACCGTCGGTTTGTGCTGCCACAGGAGCCCAGCATGACAGAGATGGCGCTATGGCAATGAGACCAACAAGCTTTAGCTGGCTTGCCCTGTACCAAATCCCAGGCAAGGCTGGCCAATTGTTGCCCTGCCAGGGGGGACCCCCGACCATAGCCGGCAATGGCGAGGCCAGGCATCGAGCCCCCGACCTCAGGGTTCCCAGGAAACAATTTATCCTGAGAGCCACTTTTTAAATGAAAGAAAAATGATTCATAATCTTTTGAGTATGGCATATCACTCATGCATAAAGCCATGAAATGGCACATTCATGATGCTAATGACTGCATTTTCTGATATTTCTCTCTCAGATTTTTCTGTAAAAGCTTTTGTGGTTTTTCTGGCTGTAACTGACTTCTATTCATCTGGAGATTGGCTTCAAAGAGAGAATTCTTCAGAGAATAATACCTGGTACCTGAGGCCTTGGAGAGCTGCTGTCATGACAAATGAATACCCTGACGACAATGAAGGAAATGTGGAAGTTTCATTTTAGGGTGAATCTCAATCTAATGACTTGTTTTACAGTTTGAAAAGGACTGAAAAATCTGGGTTTTACATGTAGCAGATTGAAAAAGTGTTTAGATGACCAAATTTTACACAGAAAATATATATTTATTAATTTCAAATAAAGCAAAATTCAGAAATGTGCATAATACTTAGACAATGCATAATGTTTTTCAGAGATTGTTTTCAGAACATATTCCTGAGATTTTTTTAGATAAATTTCAAATATAAAAATTATTACACAAAAACTGGTATATGGCAGCTTAAAAACATAAAAAGTGGCCCAGCTGGTTCCCTGAAGGTTTTGATGACAGTAAATGTAAAATTAGCTGTTTTGCCCCTTTAAAGATGAGCTTTCCAGCTGTGTTTTCACAGTAACGTCACCTGAATACAATGGCACTCTATGGACTGTGTGTTCATGTATGACTTAAGTGTGAGTGTGTACGTGATTTTTGTGTGTGCACGTGCACGTGCACATTTCCACATACAGGAATGTGTTTGTGTGTGCACTTTTTTGTGTCTGAGTGTGTGTGTGTAAGTGTGTGTGTGCGCTTACATTTGTGTACGCATGTTTGCCTGTATACTCCGTCAGCTCCGCTCTACCCGTACAGGGTGTTGTACCCGCAGTGCAGCTCTTGGTGGCGCCGTAGATCCACTTTGCGCTGGAAGCCGCTGTGGCAGCGGGGGCAGCTGAAGGGTCGGTAGCCGCTGTGCTTGCGGCTGTGCGTGATCAGGTTAGAGCTCTGGCTGAAGGCTTTCCCGCACACCTGGCACACGTGCGGCTTCTCACCTGAGAGAACACAATACAGGGGCACACAGCTTACTCTTCACTATTTACACACTATCAATGTTAAATAACACATTCATAACATAACACATTCTTAAAGCACTTATATCACCACACACATGCAACATAACACACTCATAACGCACTAATGGCAATGCACTTTTAGCAACACATTCGCTCATGACACTCGTTCAACAATGCACCTTCTCACAACATTGCACCTATAACACACTCATAATGCACTTACTCGTGACATAATACACAACACAACCCAGCAGTGAGCATCTCAATGATGCGAGGGTGGTCGCTTGGAATTTCACACACAAATTGTGACTGTGAGTGATTTGTGCGTGTAATTGTGTGTGTGCATATTTGTGTGTTTGTGTATGTGTGATTTTGTGTATCTGTAATTGTGCTTACATCTGTGTGTGTGTGTATAATTGTGTTGTCTGCGTGTTTGTTTTTGTGTTCACAGGCTCGCCTGAATGCTTGTGCATCCCAGCGCGCTCACCTGTGTGAATGAAGGTGTGCTTCTTCATGTCGGATTTCTGGTGGAACCTCTTGCCGCAGTACTGACAGGGGTAGGGCCGGGTGTCGGAGTGGATCAGCAAGTGCGTGGAGAGGGTGGAGGAACGTTTGAACACCTTTCCACAGACCTTACAGCCGAAACTGCGTTCCTGAAACGCATAGCGCCCTTTCATGATCAGACTTGGTCACATGATCACTTAATACACATCACCCATCATGTTGACTGGCTGTCGGCCTTACCTTCATCCTACGCTGGAAATCCAGCTCAGGCCTGAAGACGTACGATTGGTCGCTGGCCTTGGTGCATGTAACCAATGGGACGGGGAGCCTGGTGACATGTGACCTGTGCAAGTGAGTCTGCAGGCAAGTGACTGAGGAGAACACCTGAGAGAAAGCAGAACAGGCACAGAGAGTCAGGAGTGTGTGTGTGTGTGTGTGTGTGTGTTTGCATGACCCTCACAGACATTAGGCATTGGCCCATCCACACAGCACTGCAGTACACACCTTCTCACACCTGGGGCACTCTATGACAGGGGGTTTGAAGCTAAGTTGACTGCAGAGCTGGCCCTGCTCGCTCTCTACTGCCCCCTGCCTGTGGCTCAGGAAATTGTGCAGCAGCCTCTCCAGCTCACACTCTCTTGTAGGGCTCCCAGAAAGCAATGGGGGCCAGCGTGGTGAGGGGGTGGCCGGCTCTGCCCCTTGACCCAGCTTGTCTGTGGGGTAAGAAGGTAGAGGCACATTAATCCTTATTCGCTCATCCTTATATTTTCCCAGGTTCAGGGTAGACTTGAAAATAAATTCAAACACACCTAGGCTGAGAGTCAAGCAAGATTTGTCCTTTACCTTTGTGTACAATTGAATGAAAGTGTTACGCTTTGTCTCTCCCCTGTCACCTGCCTGCTGTTACTTTCCATCCACTTAATCCATTTGTCTGACTGCTCACCTGGCTCAGTTTTTGTAAGGAGAAAGAGAAGAGGGATGTTTGAGGTACCTGCAGTCCAGCGTGCGGAGAGGTCAACGTATGGAGCACCATAGGGGGGTTGCGGTGGTGTGGGGTTTGAGCACACCGTAGGCAAGTTCACTGTTGTCATGGTAACTGCTGCCTCGGTAACTGCTGTCCCAGTTAACATTACAGCAGGGTAGGCGGGGTCAGCAAGCTTAGGGGTGGGGCTTCTGAGAGAAGCCGCGCAAACTGCTGGCTCCTCCGTCAGTGGGGAGTGACCAAGAAATGGGACAGAGTCAGAAAGGTGGCGATTCTCTGTCAGGCGTGGCAAGTGAGCCCCGCCCCTTTTACTCTTGACCAGGAAAGACCGAGGCATGATGAGACAGCGGAGCTGGGTCAGTGCACAATGTGCGGGAAGAAAGAAACAGACAAACACTGCTTAGACTGAATAAATCTACAACAGACAAACACTGCTTAGACTGAATAAATCTAAAACAGACAAACTGCTTAGACTGAATAAATCTACAACAGACAAACACTGCTTAGACTGAATAAATCTAAAACAGACAAATACTGCTTACACTGAATAAATCTACAACAGACAAACACTGCGTAGAGTGAGTAAATCTACAACAGACAAACACTGCTTAGACTGAATAAATCTACAACAGACAAACACTGCTTAGACTGAATAATCTACAACAGACAAACACTGCTTAGACTGAGTAAATCTACAATAGACAAACACTTCTTAGACTGAGTAAATCTACAGCAAACAAACACTGCCTATATTTAATAAATCTGACACAAAACACTGCTGAGATTTAAGAAATCATTATTTTACATTTAAAGTGCACATCACAGGCACTGCTGCATAGACTTAGTGAATTGTGATTCAAGATTCAGATTCAACCCGTATTGTACCTTGTGACGTAAAAGTTGATCCTGCCAAGAGAGGGCAGTATTTTACTTTTAAAAATGATTGTTGCCGTGAAAAAAAGACATGTATTGAGCATATTGCAGAGAGAGTCTTCTTTGCAGTCACTAAGAAACAGCAATGCACTAAATTTCATAAAATTAATTTTGAGCAATTTTAAAGTAATTTAAAATTCAGTTTGTATGAGTCATTCTGGGAGGGTCTGGGCTACTTTGAATCATATTATATAAAATTACAGACAGACGTGCAAAAACCATGAGATGGTATAGATTAAAATATAGACAAGCAATCTGAAACAATCTGATACATTTAATGAGAAATAATAAAAAAGCACGGGCTGTGTGTAATGGATAGTATTATGTCAAGATCTCCTGAAATTCGTAATGAAAGGACCAGCAGACTCTTCCTGGCTGACTTCCTCTGATGCACTTGTGGTCATGCTCACCCCTTTTCACCCTGAAATACCCATTACATGCTGCTAATGCTTTTGGCGAAACACGGAGTCATAGTACGTTTTTCCTCATTGTAAACACTTGCACTTCCCCAGCCCCAGAGGTGGACGCTAGAGAGCAAATGAGACTGGTGGTTCTTCACCGGCTCAGTTGTTGACTCACCACTACAGACTTCTAGGCCACTGCTGGTAATGGCATGGCTCGGACCAAGTTGGGGGCCTCAGAGCTGCACACCGTGTACATGAGACTCTACTGCATCCCCCCCCATCCGAAGAGTCATTATGATCATTTCACACCCTGCTTCTATTCGAGCTGCTGAAACCTCAGGTTCGTCTTGCAGAAATGCGCAAACTATGTGGCCAAAATGATCACGGCAAGCCATGGTTACTGAGAGCTTGTTACTTTATGGTGATCGTTCAAACTGTGCGGACAGATAGCAAAGGAGAGGTTCACAGCTTGTCACATGCAAACAGTAACTCACCAACCATTAATCTTTAAGATGTCTTGTTATTTCTCAGGGAAGGTCTGTAAGCTTGGAAAATTATAAATGAATAACAAGATTTTAGAGGAAATGTATTTCATTGTGTGAGTTGCTTTGTGCAGGTCTCAAGTAAATGCAGTCAAGTTCAAGATATGCCATAAATCTCTCCATTTGCTACCCATGTGCCAGTATTAGTTATCTGCCAATCTAGCCATGCAAGGCCTTATGCATTACTGTGTGTGACTGAAATTACAAGTTACATAACTTTTTCCTGCAAGACAAATTACTGTCTAAAATAGGGTTAGGGTTAGGGTTAAGTTGCAATTAAATTGTAGATGGAATATTTAATTTACTTTCAATTCAATTCACTTTTATTTGTATAGCCCTTTTTACAGCAAGTTCTCGCAAAGCGGCTTTACTGTTGAATGCCTGTGTATAGTGAGGAAGCCCCCTACGCAAAAAGCAATGCAAACCACAGAAAATAGAGCAGAGAAGCTACAGCAATCAGAGTTAGGCAACCTTCGTTAACTTCAGCCCTTAAATCAAGGGAGAATCGTGTCAAGATTCACAGCATCGGAGGAAGGAGCTTTAGTCAGCCCGACAGTGCTGGTATATTTGGTATATTTAGCTCTAAATGGCTCCTGTCTCTTATTCTCTGGGTCTCTTTATCATTGACCTTTTTTTATTTTTTTTTTTGTAATAATCTGCACTTTACCCGCATTGCACAGGTGCACCCGAGACCGTTTCCACCCCAGAGCACACCTGTAGATAAGACACTTCTGTTAAGAATATCAAAGCTGGGAGGTTTTTGTATTCGTTTTTTTTTTTTTCAGGCGGCATGCGTTGCACTGCAACGCAAAGCCACATAAGAGCCAAGTGTGCAATCCAAAAGCTTTATTAATCAAAGACAGGCTCGGTACACATACATACATATATATATATATATATATATACACACAAGTAATTTCAAATTACAGTTGGACTGTACTGTATGTTGTGAGAAAATGTTAAGATGTATATATAACTGTACAACATACAGTACAGTCCATAAATGTTTGTGCCCTGGCAGGTGGGGGAAGCAGTCATTTTAGTAGATTAGACTGCAGTTAACTATAATTTGAAATTACTATGCAATATATTTTATATATTATATAATTACTATATATATATATATATATATATATATATATATATATATATATATATATTTATATGTACAATATTTAATCTTGTCCTAATAGTTTCAATCACCCATATGCACGATCATCTTGCTAGGCAGAGAAAACATGCCAATATTCAGATGTATACCCATTTTGAATGTAATTGGGTAAAATATGGACGCTGCGTTTCATTTACATGTAATATTTCGGCCAAATGTTTCACTACAAATTTCACTCAAAAAACATTTTCATGAAGTTCAGCTCGTGCTGACGAGAAACTTGGTGTGGAAAGTCTTTGGGTTATGTTCTCAGACTTTCACCACTGATGTTGTCTCAAAAAAGGTGTCAGATTGAGAGGGGACAAACCTCTTCTTGTTTCACTTTTTTTTTTTTTTTAAATCCCCCACATAGTTCAAGAAATCGTCATTAAGCTCGTGGCAGTACTAATATATTTGGTCAGCAATATTCTGAGCCGGTTTTGTGATAGTAGGTGACTTTTCCTTTTTTTACGACCTGTCCAAAATTTCATACGCAGTTAGAACAAGCCAATTTCATACGCCAAACTTTAATGCGACATTAGTTTTTACACATATCAGAAAACATTCATTATAAACATTCATTATAAATTCCTCTCATCATGAGAAAAAAAAACAAACACATGATTTAACCAGGCCTGTAACGGATTTTATGCAATTTTTCCACGTTTTTGCATGTAAGGAAAATCCAACATTTTCTAATAATTTTTTGCAACGGTTCATACAAATTCTTCAAGTCTTTTTTTATGATGCAAGATCACGTCGAAAAGCGAATCAGTGTACGTTTCTTTTGAACAAATATGTACATTCAATTGTATTTCCTTACCAGGCAATGGTCTCGTTTCTCTTTCTATAGTGTACTCTTATTTACAATCTACGGATCACGTCGAAGTTTTTTCATGCTGCCCTTAGATGCTTGGGCCAAGATCGTTGCTTGCGCTCTATTTATGAATTTTCAACAGCGGTCTGCGTGGGTCTGCGTAGCATCACCCACTAGGCGACTTCAAAACCGCCACCCTATCACACAACTTTATCATGAAAATCAGACTCAGCGTTTCACAAATACAAATACATTCACTGTCATTTACAAAATACTGATACTACAAGTTATGGATACAATGGCAACGATAAAATGTCTGTACCATGAAATTCAATCTTTATTAATGCTTATAAAATACACCAAGCCTTGGTTATCATATTGCTGCTGACTGTTGTCAAGCATCCGATTTAATTAAGGATACTCGAATTCTTTAAAATTAGTGATTAAATTGAAAGAGAAATTTTGGCGTTTTAATCGATTAACATCAACTGTATTTCTCAATAGCAGTTTAGTTTCACAAATTTAAAAGAAATTGTCCCTGCATTACAAATGTGTGTCGTTTCTTGTTTAGTTTCCTCACTCTTGTTTAGTTTCCGCAGTCCACTATTGCATTCCAACCATTTATAACACACCAATGATAATTGCAATTAATGAATAAAGACATTCCAGACTGTTACAAATACCTCACATTGCAACAATTTCATCAATTGCAAGCTGTGACTTTTCTTATTTGTAATTACAATCCGTGTTGATTGGTTGATTGATTCCTGTAAAAAAAGTCGCATTTGGGTTTATTTACCCCATTATGTGAATTTGCTGAAATTCTTGTCCGCTGCCATCCGCCAACGCAGCATCAAACAAACCACTTTTCCTCTGAAATGGTTGAAAACTGTATGGTATGAGAGAACCTGACTCACCACTTTAATTGAAAGTGAATGATTGTACTTTTCGTGGCTTTTGGTGGTGCCCTCTTCCCAACAGTCTCCAGGAAAATCACTGAGATTTAAAAAAAAGAAAGAAAAAAAAGAAACAAGAGTCAGAAATACCCTAAACTAGCCTCGGTCTGACCAACTATAAATTATTAAATTTTATTACAATAGAAATATTATGCAGCAATACTTATTTTGCAATTTTAAAGAAACCAAGCAAGTAAGCATCCAAACGTTCAAAATTGGAATAGATGAATGAGGGACCCACACTTTTACAAAAGGCATTACAAAAGGTTGGTACTTACCAATTAAGCAATGTAGTTATCTCTGTGACGAAGGCAAATAAACAAAATAAAAATAAAAAAAATTAAAAAGGCAAGGCCATGCAGCCAAAAAAGAAAGACAATGTAATTTAAATTAATTCAGTCATGAATTTCGTCCTATTATATGGTAAACTTTTCTATGCATGTGATAAATTGTGGTGTCTAATTTCAGACTTAAGTGTAAAACTGAATCACCACACGTTTTTTCCTTTGGTTTTGTTTGAATTAAAGAAAAAAAAATAAATAATAGGCGAATCGGAGCTGTCGCGAGCTCGCCTGGGCACGGGACCAAGTGAGTTGCACTGAGTCTGGGGGCGCGCACGCGCGCTCTTGACTTTCAACCGCTCTGCAGCTCTGACCACAATCAGCTTCCTTTCCGCGAACCCCAATCCAGCTGCGCAGACAACACGGCCACTGTTGACACAACGAACCCTTAAACTCCAACATTTGTATTAACTTACTATGTTTTAAATGAAACTCATTGAACTCAACGTCCCGTCAATGTCGGGAATAATAAAAACTTAATCAAACTGTTTTCTCAACAGTGTTATATGAGGTATATTAAATCTGCAACGTACAGCTTTGACATGGATTTAATTGACCACATTTTGCGTTTTGTGGTTTTTTTAACCACATTCCTTTGTCCCTTTACGGTGATGTAATCCTATATGTATGAATAAGATATACTATTTATAGGATCAAGATCAACACACGGAATATGGAAGAAATTAGTAGTTTCCATGGGAGATGGCACAATCCTCAAAATCTGGGAGGAGTGGTGACCTTAACACATGCGCATTACTGTGAACGCGGAAAACGCTGACAATCGTTAAGATTCGAATTACATGCTTTTATTTGCTGATTCTACCTTTTTGAAACATGTTAGTTTTATTTATCCCATGTACGGTGCCAAAGCTAGTGTTTTCTAGTATTATGTGTGTGAGAACCCGATGTGAGATGCCCAAATTCACTTTTTTTTGGCTTGTAAATAATTTCAGTCAGAGTCAATTGCCCAAAAGTGAAAAGTTTAGGATTGTAGTGACTGAGGCCAAAGTACCTCCGTAGCATCAATACCTACAGTGAGAATTTGCTATAAGTTATTGCTGGTATGATGACATGACTATTATTTAGCCAAAGGGTGTAGTTACTCTTTCTCATAGAGGCACAAGCTGTTGCAAAACGTATTTAACAAATAATTAATGATTAAAATGTTGTGTTAAAGATTCTTTCAGTGTTCCCTTTTTCTAAAATTAACTTGTTCAAAGTCACTTTGGACAAGAACGTTTGAAACTAAAATGTTGATTATACAGCAATTGGATGCCATGTTTGGACTGGACCTTCATAGAAAAACATACGTAAAACAGTGATTTTTTTTTGTGTGTGCACTAAAACTGAAACCTCAGGAAACCAAAGGGGAAATTATAAATGCAATGTAGTTTAAAAGAGAAAAGGTCACTTTATTAGTGCTAAACCCTGAAGTTGTTAGTAGGTGACCTCTCGTTTTGTTCACATACACAAACAAATCAATTATGAATATCTTATCAATAAGATTGATTTTGGAATATGAAATCTATGATGCTCAAACTTCATTGAGAATATGGTGATCGCTTAAGTTTGCTAAATGATTCATAGTCTATGACCCTGGTTGTGTTTTACCAAATAATCAAATATTTATGCAAACCAAGATATAACCAAAGAACCTAAGGTATTTGGCAGCAAAACAAGTCTCTTTGTGACACTTCGCAGTGTCTGTTCACACATTCCCCTTGGCTACACCATTACAACTGTCGATCTGAAAGGGCTTTTACTAGCTGTGCCGCAGGGAACCAAAGTGCTTTCAAACAGCAACAACACCTTAACTTCATCTGAGGTGCTTCAAAAAACCATAGGAAGAGTCTTTAAATGACTACAGGACAGGGGATCTGGGGTCATTCAGAGAAAGAGTTCCAGTCAATCAGAGAAGCAATTGCAGTCATTTAGAGAATAGCAAGGAAAATGCAAATGGTGTGATATTGACACGACAAGCCAGGGAACTTACAATATGGCCGAAAACAGGTTAGGGAGGAAGATGGAGACAAGAGATGAAAGATGGGGAGAACCAGTGGTGGGCAGAGAGTGACAGACAAGTTGTGTTAGAGCTGATTAGATCATTTTGTTGGGTTACATGGAGGAAACTATGAGAAGGGCAGGCTGTGGGAACATGCCAGTGGGTGAAGAGACCACATGTGACTCACTGAGATTTTCTTGGCCTACATGAGAGGGCAAGAAGCCGAGGATTCACACAAAGCCACACGATTACAACACCTTCGCAACCCAGCAACCATAACACAATCACATGTCACACCAATATAATCACTAATTAGAATCACAGAATCAGAATAAAATCGCATGCCTCACGATGAAAATACAATGACATGCATCACAATGATAACAAAAGTACACACCCCACCATCGCAACACAATCACATGCCATGCAATCACAATACAGTGACATGCAGCACAATCACATATTATGACATCATAATATAATTACATATGACACAATAAGAATTACAAATCACATGACCCTGAATGAGATGAAGTTGGCATAAATAATAGGGGGTATACAGTATGGATGGATGGGTGGACACTGTAAATACTAATTCCACAGGGACAGAAGTCATGGGAAACAGTTCAGCTCACATCACATGACTGTTAGTGATAATTCAAAATGGATTCAGCTTTCCTTGCTGGCCTAGATCTTCCAAGAACACGTACCATACAGTTACAGCACAGTCACACACACTGGTACTCACACCAATCAAGGGACGCAGCTTATTCTGAATTTACAGTGTAAATGTTTATTCTTGTATCATTATTTCTGATGTACAGAACACTGAAATGCTTCATATCGTCAGAACCATCACCTTCACCATCTTAATTCTCATCATTTTTATACATCAGAAATCACACTGGAAAGCTGCAGGAGCATGGAGACAATTTAGGTTTTCAACTGAATGCCGTTGTTGCCACTTGATATCTAAGGGCCCTGGCCAACACTGGGGCGATAAATAGCACTATGTCAGTTATAGTAACAACAATGATGAGGGTAACAACATAATTACTGTTATCATGTCCATTAAGACACGATTCCCACCATTTCCAGTATGACATCATCATCATCATTATGATGTCATAAAGGATGACTGGATGAGACCAAGCACCATATCTCTGCATCGATGTTGCCTGCACCAGACCAAGTGTAACCCACAAATATCAGACCACATGTGGGACCCTGACTCAAAACAGAGGGACGCTCTCTGTCAGCAAATTGTCTTTCAAGTTTTTGTTTCTAAAGTGCTGTAATGGATTGGAATGCTGGGGGATGGGGAAGGGAAGCAGGTTGAGACCTGTGCTAGCTATGGTGGTAGTCCTCACCACATAAACCCATCTAAATTAACCAGGGGTGTCTGTCTGCATCTGAGAATGGCTGGATTGGGTACTTGCCTGAACCCCAAAGCCCAAAACACCCTACTTAAATACCACACTTACCATGGTCTTTAGTGAGGATGTTGATTGGTTGATTCAGGTGCTTTAGTGTTGTTCATACATCTTACACTGAAACCCACACTAAGATGCATTGGGTGTTTTAGAGCTAGGCCGAAGTACTACAACAAGGGCTGTACCCACACGGGCACTTCTCTTAAAGCTGATGTGAGGCTGAATACCACTGGCCTAGCAATGGAGGATGTGGCTCTGACCAAGGTGGCAGCTGTGGCCTCAAGCACATCTCCTTACCCTCAACCAAGCAACATTACAATGCTTTACCCTAATCTAGAGACAGACAAGGGTAAAGCAGGGCTGGAGTTAAACCTGCAGACACTACGGCCCTCCTGAAGACAGATTAGGGTAAAGCAGGGCTGGAGTTAAACCTGCAGACACTACAGCCCAGCAACACTTCATTTGCACAGCCATAGGATTTAGATGGTGGATTGTCACACGAGTCGTGATAGGGCACACAACTGCAGACCTGAAGACCTGGTGTTATTAGCTCTACCATATAAGATAATGGCCCAAGCAAATGTCTGACATTGCAGATCTTTTTCATGTAATTTGAAATATCCTGATATACTGAATGAACCTCTTTATGACTTCCTCTCTGTGCCTTACGTCTGCACTGATCAGTTATGATCATGGTAAAGCAGAGACTGCAGGTTCAAAAATGTCACCACAAACTGGGTACTGAATCCACTTACAGGACATACACAATGTGCAGATATGCTTGCGTTTTGCTGTGCTTCAACCATAATCCTCCTGAACCTTTTTCCTGGACCTGTAGAGGCACTCGATATGTTGGACACTCTCACGTCTCTGAGGGTCATGTGACTGATCACATGATTGCAGAGGTGGGTTTAGCATGAGGACTTGTAGTTTTTTTAAGGGCTTTTCCCTCATTTTTGTCAGAGCATTATACATAAACATTGGCCGCAGTGTTGTTTCAGACAGAGTCCCTGAAGGTCTTAACCTTTGCCTTACAACCAGTGATGGTAAAAATCAGTGAGAAGACAGTCATAACATCACCTTGCTGGGAGACAACAGAACAGGGTCAACCAATCATAGACTACGTTGATAATAACTGACAGACTAACAGTAATGGTGATTGGTTGATATTTTCTGGACATTACCAGGAAGGTGACATCACAACTTTTCACCTCTATATTTACATCCCTGCTGGCAACATGCCCCAACAAAAGCAGCTGCAAGACAGGAAATGATGTCACAAACAGAGATGTTCTAGCAAGATATATCATATAAAAGTCCCCGATATGAAAACGGAAACAAGGACAGCAGACTCTGTGTAACAGTAGATAAATTCCCATTAGCATGAATTTCTGCAACTTCATACATGTTTTAGATTCCTCAGCTTCTTGCAAAGTAGCAAACTGTGCAGAGACTGTATACCTAAAAGATGAACCCTTGAGGTATTATATGATGTACTTCCTGCATATAAATGATGAATCTGAGTTATCCCCATGGCTGTGATTAGAGGTTCACGCAGATCACTTGACACAGCCTTATCGCTGACAGTGCAATCTGGACAAGTCAATTTTGGGGCCGTATCCTGCACACAGGTGATGGCATTTCAAGGTAATTTCACCTCACCATGCTAATGGAGACACCACTACTGACACACAGGCTGCAGGTTAGCTACAGTACACTGTGTTTGGTTTAACCACTTTTTCAGAGTCACAACGATTTTCCTTCTGTATGTCCTTCAGATGTGTAAAACAATGAGACAGACCCTAAAACAGGCAAGTCAAAAACAGGCCTATTCCTTTACCCGAGCCGATCTGTTACCCCGGTGAAGGCATTGTCTTTACCATGGCATTAAGGTCCAAGAAAGTCAAATAGCTACATATTATGATCCACCAAGAAAGCTTCAAAATGCCCAATGTCTTCACTAGGATCTACCATGATACCCCCTCAGAACATTTGATGGCACACTATAGACCTCTGACCTCACTGTGACCTTTGACCCTTTCAGAGCACCAGCCCACACCGTGACTCTTTCCTGTCGGAATCCCTTCACGTGCATCATCCCTTCATTCACTGTAAGTCTTGCCTTGTAGAAAACCAACTTTGGGAGTAAACATTGGCTCCACCTCCCAGCCATCAAATTGCGTCCATGGTAATGGATGATGCAAAAAAAAAAAAAAACAGCAGCACAGTGCTTTCCGGAACTTTCCGGATTCCTCATCTGCCTTCAGCACAGAGCTGCCTTCAGAATATACAGTTGGCACAGAAGAACGAGGATACCAAGAGATAAAAGGTTTGGCTACCTTCGCTATTAATACTGTATGTATTCCCATAGATATAGATTTTATATGTGTGTGTATATTTATATATATAATATATAAAAATGTAAAATATGAAAATAAATAATACATTGTGAGATGAAACATAAAAGATTTGGCAACTTTGAGATTCTCTCCTCATTTTGTTTTTGTTGTTGTTGTTGTTCAAAGTCCCAACACATTTTACAGGTAGGAAAGTCAACCTAGTTTAGCTGTTTTGTTTTAATTAAGGCTAACAGACACAAAAACACACATAAATAGTTAGGTGTATATATTGGCATTTATGATCTATGTATATAATCTAGCAGAAATATCCTATTGTAATCATATATGATCATGCTTTTCTCTCTCTCTCTCTCAAGTACTGTGAGCACTGGGATGCTCTCTTTCTCATTTTGAGCCCAGTTCAAATCAAACCTGTGGAAGCAGCTGAGAAGATACTGGCCAGTTTTGCAGAACAAAAAAATCAAAGAAAAAATGACTGTTTGAAGGTTGAAGTAAAGGAACAACGGTGAATATCATAATGGTGGTTATCAGTCTGAAGAAATAAACAACTGCTTCCTTGACTTCAGGTCATGGGTTGGTTGAGAAGTCATCTTGCATTTAAGCTTTGGACACAAAATTTAACATGCTGTCTCTTCAAGATTACAGCCGCCATCAGCACAGATGTTATAAAACCTGGTACTTAACAGTGAACAAAAGTTGCCGGACCCAAAAGCCTGTTCTATAGGCCCATAAAGGAAGGTCCAGACGAAAACTGCAAGAGAACCTGAGACTAGATTAATACATTTTCCAGAAAAACTGTTACAGTGGTACTGAGTAAGGACTACACAGACACATCAATAAGACAGTGAACAAAATTAGCCAAAATGTCTGACATGGAGAAGCTTGAAGACTAAATCAACCATCAGCAGAGAACTTGGTAATTCAAATTTAACCCGAGGACATTTTTTAATCTGAACTGGCAAGCCTTAAAAGAACAGACCGGGGAGAGAGGGAGAGACTGAGAGAGAGAAGGAGAGAGGGAAATGAAGATATGAAGAGAAAGAGAGAGCCGTTGCATCATCTTGTGTTAATACGGACTTGGCAGTGGAGTGGTGGAAGGGGGAGGGTTCTGTGTAGAGACTCTCTGCCCATTTAAGTGAGACGTTCAGAGCAAAGACACTGTATTCAATATCCATTTCGCATAGCGCCCCCTACAGGGCACCTGGAGAGAGCAAACCAATGTGGGGAACCAGGGAGTTCTCTTCACCAGTGCGGTCCTTTCCATCTTCCCTGCGTCTGATCTCAGAGTTTCCTCACGATTATAGGGGTTCTTTGTGAGGCTCTTTGGCTCCCAAAATCTTGACATCCTCACGGCCCTGAAAGAAAGAGCGGGGGCCGGGGGGGGGGGGGGGGGGGGTGGATTTGCTCCAGCCACTTACAGATGGTTTAATGTTACTTACGGCTGGGTCAATATCCAGTCTATGATTGAAGTGAGTGTTTGCGCGTGTGTGGGTGTGTGTGTTATGTCTGTGTGAACATGTGACCGTGTGTGAGTGTGTCTGTGTGTGTGTGTGCGCATGTGCACATGTTGGGTAAAGTAGTGAGTGCGTATCTGTATGATAGTGATTGCGTGTATGAATCACAGTGAACATGTGTATTCATGTATTTGTGTTTGAGTTTGTGCACACATTGTATGCCCATGTATATTTGTGTGTGTGTGTGTGTGTGTGTGTGTGTGAGAAAGTGTGTTCTTCAGCAGCCAGCACAGTAAGGGATCCGGTTGGGCTGGGGGAGGTCCTCGCTCTGTGTCTTGTGCATTTTTGACGTGATGGATCAAAGAGCCAGAAGCACCAGCAAACACTCAGCAAAACCAGCTCCCCGACCAAAGCAAGCGCTGGCCGGCTAACGCTAACTCTGCTAGCTCACACGAAAGCTAGCTCAGTGACCATTCAGAAGCCAGCCGGCTGATTTGCCAGGCTGCTTCAACTGAATCTACAGCACAACAGCTAAATATTCTATCTGCCACAAGCAACCCCAAATGTCCAGATTCAGTGGTTGAGCTAGAAATCGTGTGCGTTTTTTATAGCTATATCACTACAGCTGGCCTCCAGCCACCCAAACTGCAATGAAGATTACCCTTTCTTTTGGCAATTTCCTCAGAAATAATTAGCTCTCTGGGGAGCAAACGCAACAGTACTTGTTGTATGCTCTGTTCCAGCAACACAAGCAAAGATGGCGGGATTTCGTTGGGCCGCAGGGACTCTTCTGGTGGAACTAGTGACACACCCCATAATGGGTGGAGCTACAACCAGCTGTCAATCAGTGACTTGTTTAAAGCCAATTATAATACTATTGTAGTTCCACCACAGATTTTTGGGTTTGATGAAAATTAACTCCACCCCCCCACCCATTAATGCGGGTGGACGTGTTTCTCAAAGCGGGGGGGGGGGGGGGGGGGTGGCGATTGAAAAGATGGGAGATGCAGAGAGAGGGGCGGGGCAGTGGGCGGGGCACTGCGGTGTTGCGTCCGTGCGTTAGCGCTAACCTCGCCGGTGGTCTTGCAGCGCTCAGTTCTCCTCCGCGCACACCATGCTGGGGAACAGTGACGCCGGAGGGGGAGGGACTTCCCCAGCCCCGTCCCCTTCCTCCGTGTCACTATCGGTGCTTCCCTCGCTGTCAAGGCAAGGGGAGGGGCGGAGGGGCGTGGTCAGGGAGGGGTACAGTGTGGCGGACGGAAGGGGGCTGGGCAGCAGGTCTTCATCAGAACTGAGGTAGTCTGCCTCTCCCGAGGTCCGGCTGGGCAGGCACAGGCTCTGGAAGGACCCGTGACCCGGAGACTGGAACCTGGAGGTCTGCCCGCGAAGCTGCCTGATCTAAAAGAGGGGGGGAGGTGGGTGAGAAAATACAGGGGGACGAGCAAACGGAGAAAGAAGGAGAGAAATGGAGGGAGACAGAGAGTTTGAGGAAGAAAGAGGAGGGAGAGAGAAAGGACAGAGGGAGACAGGAAAATTAAGCAATTGTGGGAGAGATGGAGGGAGAGATAAAAAAGGACACAGGAAGGAAGAGTGAGAGACAAAGAGGGAGTACAGTCATATCTACAACATCAACAAATGCACTTCCTGTCAATAAAGCTGCTTGAATTTGAAAGAGAGGGTGAGAATATTTAGTATGCAGATGCAGCAAATCCTGCATGGCTTATCTCAGATCAAAAAAACACAAAGAGAGAGAAAGATTGGAAAGTGTTTGAAAGAGCCCAGAGAGAGTTAGATGAATGAGCTGCAGTAATGAGTTGTGTTTTGATGATGCGTTGGGAAGGTGTGAGGGCGTGGCCTGACCTCGGCCTTCAGCTCAGAGATCTGGTCCCTCAGCTGGGTGATGTACTGGCTGGAGTCCGAGTGATTGAGCTGCCCCTGGATCCGGCCCTCCTCCTTCTGCAGCACAGAGAGGGTCACTGAGAACCTGCACTGCGCGCACACACACACATGCACACGCACGCAACACGCAGCACGCACGCGCACGCACACACACACGCACACAAACACACGTGCACACAAACTATATATCTATAAACAAACACACACAGCACAAACAAACACACACACACAATATATATCTATAAACAAACACACACAGCACAAACAAACACACACACACAATATATATCTATAAACAAACACACACAGCACAAACAAACACACACGTACGCACGCACGCTCACACAAACTATATATCTATAAACAAACACACACAGCACAAACACACACACACACACACACACACACAATATATATCTATAAACAAACATACACAGCAGAAACACACACATATATATGTGCTTGTGCACATATATAAACAAGCACACACACATAAACACACATGCAAATACAGACTCTGCATTGTACTGGCCTGAATCTCCAGCTCGGCGATTCTCTGCCGCAGTTCCGCCATGGCTGCCATGCTGTCCGCCTCCCGCAGCCTGACAGCCATTACCTCCTCTTTACTCTGTGAGAGATGGAGAGAGAAAGAGAGAGAGAAAGGGAAAAGAGAGGGTCCCCTTAGCCAGTCAGTCCTGAAGGTCACACAGGAAAGCCAAACTGTCATCAGTCCATTTCAGACCTGCAGCCTGTCTGTGCACTGGCTTCGCTCCGAGCCTGCTGGCTGCGGCCATTTTGTGGAATTCGGATAGCTCGATACAAAATTAACAAGAAGCTACGGACATTGAGAAATCCCGGAGCCAGCCAAAGTCAGGTGCACCACCACAGATAGAGTAAAGAAAAGGTGTCAAACACCTCAAAAATACTTATCTGAACAACTGACATATGTTCACTTAAAAACCAAAAACTGGAATGCTGTCGAGCTCTAAGCAGAAAACACAACGGTCTGCCGTGGCCTCCCGGACCGTGGCGCATGTGTTTGGCGTGGGGGTTTGGCGGCATCGGCGGTACCTTGCAGTCGGACTCAGCCTGCTTCCTCTTCATCTCGTTGAGCTGGGCCTGCAGAGTCTTGTTCTGCCCCTCCAGGCTCTGCAACCTCTCCTTCAGGGCGGCGCTCTCCTGCTCCTGCCTGCTCACCAGCTTACTGTGGATCTGATTCTGAGGGAGGGAGCAGCATGGTGGGTTCAGTATGACGCCAGCAGTCAGCACTGTGTCAGTATCTTAGCAAGTCAGTGGCTCAGTCAGGTCAATATTCTTTCTGCATATGAGTAAGTTAGTTTTGTGTCAGTATGTCAGTACCTCCGTATTGTGTCAGTACCTCAGGAAATCACTTTTGTGTCAGTATTGCAGTAAGTATTGTGTCTTATTAAGTCAGTATTGCAGTAAGTATTGTGTCTTATTAAGTCAGTATTGTGTCAGTGTCTCAGTAAGTCAGCATTGTGTCTGTAGCTCAGTGCAGTCTGCAGCTCAGTGCAGTCAGGTCTGTGTCAGTAGCTCAGTAGGTCAGTATTGTGTCTGTAGCTCAGTGCAGTCAGAAGCTCAGTGCAGTCAGTTCTCTGTCAGTAGCTCAGTAAGTCAGTACTGACCTGGCTCTCCAGCTGCAGGGCCTTCAGTTTGAGCTCACGCAGCTCGCCTTGGGCTTGGGCCTCGCGCAGGCGCACGCCCATCAGCTTGTCCTGCAGCTCGTTCATGGCGTTCTTCTTTGGGGACTCCTTCCAGTGCCCGCCCCCACCCCCCCGGGACATGTGATGCTGTGGGGGATGGATGGAGAGAGTGAGGACAGAATCGCTGCTTACAGTCCACTCCATTCTGCTTAAGTTGCTGCAGTAAAATCCACAGCACTCTACTTGTGCTGTCTCTCCCTCTGTGGTACCTGCCAGCGCTGGTTGAGGTCAGTCACGGTGTCTCTCATCTCTCTGAAGGAGCGTAGAGTCTCCAGCTCCCTCAGCTTCACCAGCTTCAGCTCCTCCTGCAGCTGCGCCACGTTGGTCTCATCCGGCAACGAGCTGCTCCTCTGCAGCACACACACACATGCGTAAAACACACACACGTGCGCACACACGTAAAACACACAAACACATGCATAAAACACACACACATGCGCATGTACACACACACATGCATAAAACACACACACACGCGCACACACACACACACACACATGCACACATGCACACACATGCACACACATGCACATACGCACACACATACACACACGCAAGCACACACACACACACACACACACATGCGTAAAACACACACGCACACATGCACGCACTTACACACACATACACACATGCGCGCGCACACACACACACATGCACACACATATACACACTCGCATACATTAAACATAAACACACGTAAAATACAGACACACACCCGCACACACACACATTAAACATAAAAACAAGTAAAACATGGACACACACACGCACACAGACACACACACACTCACGTAAATTACACAGACACATACACACACACAGGCAATACACACATTTGTGTGCAAGCATACATGTGTATGTCTGTGTGTTTGTGACTACATGGGCATTTATGCACGTGTGTGTGTGTGTGTGTGTGTGTATATTGCATATATCAGCAAACCATGAAGGAAGCATCTGCACTGAGAGCATGTGGTAGGTAGGTAGAGAGGGACAGAAAGAGAGAGGGAAAGAGAGATAGAAAAAGAAAGAGTGACAAAGAGATGGTGAGAAAGACAGGCAGAGAGGGAGGGATAGAGGGAAAGAAAGACAAAGGAAGAGAGGAAAGGTAAGAGAGAAAAGGAGAGAAAGAGAGAAAGCACAAACACAGTGCCATGCATTTGCTCCCCTTGGTTGCCTCGCTGCTTCAGTGCGGTTACCGTGATGCCGGGGGGATGGGGGGGCTGCAGGCGGCTCGGCGGGCGGGTGATGGGGGGGACCACGATGAGATGGGGCGGTGGGCTTGACGGGTTCCTCTCTCGGGGGACTAGTGGTCTCCCCCCCGCCTCCCCTCTCTACCTGCCTGCCTGCACTGCTCACTCACATCGAGGCAGCCTGGAGCCTGTGGTGAGCCCCTCTTTCTAGGAACCAGGATCCCAGAGTGAGTGTGTGTGTGTGTGTGGGGGGGGGGGGGGGGGGATAGGGGTCTGAGGTTGCGAGGTTTAGGGTTAAGATGTGTGTGTGTGTGTGTGGGGGGGGGGGGGGGGGATTTGAGGGGCAGGAGAGGAGCATTTGCACTGTTCCTTTTGTTTCATCTCTCTCCCTCTCTCTCTCTTCTCTCTCTGATGCACTCCTTCCATTTCTGAGCCGTCATTGCAGGTGTGCTTTTTGTGTGTTTTTTTGTCTTTGAAAGACCGTGAGAACTCAGTCTGTCTGACATTTAAGAGTTATTCCGCTCAGCAGCAATGACAAAGAGTGCCATATTCGCCATGGTTACATCATTTCACCTCCCCACCCTACCCCCCCCCCTTCAAACCTATAAGGCCTGTAGAGTATTCAGCCACAATACAGCTGCCCCACAGCGTACCCTGTTACCGAGAGATTAAATCACCGCTCTGTGGTCGTGCCGCGTGCGTTCTGATCTCTCACTATCGCTTGTGTGCTTTGAGAAGCTCGGAGGCCGACTCCAGGAGCTCGGAGGTCACGCAGTGACTCAGAGGAAACGGACGAGCGTGAGGTGTGGCAGAACAAGCCTGTGGGGGAGGGTGAAGGGCCCAGCTATGGACCGCCAAGGGTTTTACATCCTCAGCCCTGCAAAGTGCACACACACACACACCCATGTGCACGCACACACACATACTCACACACAAGCACACACACACACACACACACACGCATACATGGACACACCCATGTGCACGCACACACATACAAACACATACACACACACATACTCACACACACGGACACGGACACACACACGCATACACGGACACACCCATGTGCACACACACACATACACACACACACACACACACACACACACACACACACACACGTGCACACACACACATACACACACACACACACACACACACACACACACACACACACACACACACACACACACACACACACACACACACACACACACACACACACACACACACACACACACACACACACACACACACACACACACACACACACACACACACATACATACACAGACACACCCATGTGTGCACACACACATGTAGATACATGCATACAGACAAACCCATGTGCACGCACACACATATACACACACCCACATACTCACACACAAGCATACACACACACATATATATGCACACAAAGAAACAAACACACTCATACATGCAAGCACACACAGACACGCACACATGTATGCACAAATGTACAAACAACACACACACACACACACACAGTGTGAAACAGGCCTCACCTTTTCCAGGTCCAACACCTTGTCCTGCATCTCCTTTAGAGCACAGAGAAGTTCTGCCTCCTGTAGCCGGGACTGCTCCAGCTGTGTCTGCAGACCACTCACAAACTGCTCTGTGTGCTGCAGGGAGAGGGACCGAGATAACTCACACACTTACACACACTCACTCACTCACTCAAAAACTGCTCTGTGTGCTACAGGGAGAGGGACAGAGATAACTCACACACTTACACACACTCACTCACTCACTCACTCACTCAAAAACTGCTCTGTGTGCTGCAGGGAGAGGGACAGAGATAACTCACACACTTACACACACACACACACACACACACTCACTCACTCACTCACTCAGTCACTCAGTCACTCAGTCACTCAGTCACTCACTCACTCACTCACTCACTCAAAAACTGCTCTGTGTGCTACAGGGAGAGGGACAGAGATAACTTACACACACACACACACACACTCACTCACTCACTCACTCACTCACTCACTCACTCACTCAAAAACTGCTCTGTGTGCTACAGGGAGAGGGACAGAGATAACTTACACACACACACACACACACACACACACACACTCACTCACAAACTGCTGGGTGCTGCAGGGAGAGATAACTCACACACTTACACACATGCACGCACGCACGAACAGACACACACACACACACACACACACACTGCTCTGTGTACTGAGAGCGGGACAGATAACTCTACACGCACGTGTACAGCATAGAAAGCACCACAAACAATAACAGAAAATGGTAAGAGCTGTAACAGAGTGAGGAACATTGGGCAGCCATAAAAACGATAAACAACCATAGAAACACACATATAAACACATTCATACTAGGCACCGTGCAGTGCATTATGGACCTGCTCACTGCCCCGCAGGGTGTGTCCTCTCGCTCTCAATTCAGTTCAATTCAATATGCTTTATTGGCATGACAAAAATACACATTTCCATTGCATAAGCTTGGGTTAGAAAGGGGACACATCTAAAAAGCAATGTTGTAACAATAGTAATACAAATATTAACATAAATTTAACAGTAACAGGTAACAGGTATGTGTGTGTGTGTGTTGATATAATATGGGATGATTTTGGAGCAACAAAAAAAAATAAAATGCATGTGTACATTGTGTGAGTGCATGTGTGCACTGTGCACAAGTGTAAGCTGGTGCATACAGGTGTGTGTTGTGAGTGTGGTCTGTCACTCTCTCTCTATCTCTTTCTCCCGCTCTATCCCTCTATCTCTCTCCCTCCCCTCATCCCTCTCTCTCCCTCCCCCCCTCCCCCTCCCCTCTCTCCCCCTCCCTCTCCCTCTCTCCCTCTACCCCTCCCTCTACTAACCCCCCCCCCTCCCCCTCTACTCCCCCTCTCTCTCTCCCTCCCTCTACCCCCTCTCTCTCTCTCCCCCTCTCCCTCTCTCTCCCTCTGTCTCCCCTCTCTCCCTCCCCCCCCCCTCTCTCTCCCTCTGTCTCCCCTCTCTCCCTCCCCTCCCCCCCTCTCTCTCTCCCTCCCTCTCAGTGAGTGTTGAGTACAGGGTCCAGGGTCACACGGAGGGTGTAACCACCTCCTCACCACAGATGATCTCACCATCTTTCTGCAGGGGAATTGAAGGCGTGAGAACCAAAAACACAGTCAAAAATAAAAGAGATGCAGAGAGAGAGAGAAAACAGTGATGAGAGAGAAAATGAGGTGAGGGACAGAGAGAGACAGAGTGGGAGAGAAGGCATGAATGTGAGTGTGTGTGTGAGAGAGAGAGGGAGAGAGAGAGAGGTCATTTTGGTGGAGCAGCAATACACAGTGGCTTTAGCCATTTAGCTTTAGCGTATTGATGCAGGTTTATGCTAACGTTTAAATCCAACTGCTTTTTCTGAGGAGTGAGGAGAACCCCTTTTAAAAATAGTCACACTAAAAATAGTCACCACTAAAAATGCGGATTATTTATTCATTACTTACTTCACTAATTGTCATTTGCCCTGACGACAACACCTGTCCAGAGCAGATCACTGTTCAGCTTTGAGTACCCCAGGGGTGGCCAATGACGCTGCAGGAACACACCTGACTCCACCTATTTAATCAATGGATCTTGGCCTTCACTCAGGTGTGTTTCTGCTCACCTGGAATGAAAATCTGCAGGCACACTAGACCCCTGAAAACAAGGGCTGCATCCGAAATTGCGTACCACGCCCTATATAGTAGGCAAAAATCAGTACGCGTAGTATGTAGCGTGTCTGAAATATCAAACCAGCTGAATCAGTATGCGAGCGTTACCCGGATGGTGTACTGCTTCCGGTAAAATTCTGCAGTGTGCAAGAACTGCACACTGCGCTATCCCACAAGGCCGTTGGGCGGATAGATACCAAAGAAGAAGACGGCAGAGACGGCAGAGTTCTATGAAATTTGATGACGGATGTACATCAGTAAACCTCCGGCTATTGGACTGAAGAAAATAGTGACCGCTGTATCTATGGTGGAATGTCCAAAAGCTTGTGTGCTGCACTGAGTAATAGGCACTACATTAACGTCAGAGCGGTACACTTTTGTTCGAATCTAGTATGCGATTTCGGATGAAGCCAAGGTTGGCTATCGCTGGATTGGGCCATGAAGGAGACTGGCCTTTCATTCAGGCCTCCATGTGGACCAATTAAAAGAGAGAAGGAACATGGTGGGAGGGGTAAAAATCTCACGCCCTCTCACTCTGTCAACTCACTTTTTGACAAACTTCTGAACATTTTTAAAAAAATATATTTTTTATGCTTTTCTGTTTTGTTTTTGTTCCTATTTTGGATTTGTATTCAAAGGCCACAAGATAACCAGTCTTTGTTCTCTAGGCAGCCAAGATTCTTTGTGTCTCTCTCTTTCTTTCTCTGTCTGTCTCTCTCACACACACACACACCCACACACACACCACACACACACTTCCTCTCTCTTTCTCTCTGTCTCTCTCTCACACACACACACATGCACACACACTCACTACGAGAGGGCAGACAGTGAGATTCAGGGGGTGTGAGAACCAATGGCTGCCTCTCTTCTCGCAGAGAGCCACCTTGCCAGTCACAACTAATCAGAGAGCAACCAGCCAATCAGATACGAAAGTAACCGATGGTGTGATGATGAGGCAGCGCTGGTGTACTTTCCCCATAAACACCCCCCCACACACACACACACCCAAACCCCCCACCCGCCCCAATGGAAGAAATATGCCTGTCTGCTCCCATACTCAGCAGATCCGTTCCTCTGACTTCTGAGATTCTAAAATCAGCTGCCTGGCTTTTGATTTGCTCATAGGGCGAACATGGAAGATGAAGGAAAGTGCTTGTACTGGTAGGGTGATGTCAGTGAAACTTTTGAGTCTTCGCTGCTTCTTGAGTCATCGCTGTAACCCATTGTTGCAATGGAGGTTGAGTACAACAAAGAGTAGCAAATGTCACTTTGGCTACACCACGGTTTCATTCTCCTGTCAGTCATAGAAATGCACAAGCAACCACCACGAGTTAGTCATATCATAGTCAGCTGTATCTTAGCAATCCATCACAACAATGGGGAATCAGGACACAAATTCTTTAGACAAGTGGTATTCAAGCTCGGTCATAGGGTAACACTGTGTGCCCTGGTTTCCTTGTCAGCCACAGTTACCAACCCCTGAACGGTGACAGGCTGTTTATTTTTTATTAATTATGCACCTCTAGTGTCCTGAGGGATAACCCAAAGAGCAGTGCACACATGTAACAGGGCCTATCCAAAAGCAGATCACGAAATAACCTGCAGACGCCATGTTCCTCCAGGACTGGAGTTTGAAATAAACAATCAAATGGTCAGTTTCGCATGACTGTCAATGTACCGAAGTTCCATTCCACATCCCTGGGTGGCGCACTGACCAAAACAGCACAGTCTGTGGAGCAGCCTGAGTCCCAGCTGTGCCATTACTGGCAATGGCTGGAGGGCCACACTAGCGAGGCAACATCTGGCTCAACCTCGCCAGGGAGTAATGGGAGTTTAGCCAATTAAAAAACTTCAGTTCTCAGTCTCAACGATCTCACTGGTCACAAGCTGCCTCTCTTCCTCCCTGCCAGCCAAGCACCTGTAGGCGTGTTGGCCCTGAGCGTATGTCCACCTGCTGCTTCTCCAACCACATAGGTACAACGTGTTTGACATTGTGGTACACAGATACGCTCACTGGCAGGTGAATCAGAGGAAGATACATGCGGTGACCGCTACCGTTGCAGGCCGAATGTTCTGACCGTTAACTAGGCCCCAATTAACCCATGACCCAACCACACCCAGCAGTGTCCCAGAACAACAACCCACAACCACTTGCTCTCAAAAATAAAACTTACAAAATCACACTAGACACAACTGTGATACTCACGGCAGCCTTCCCTGTGAGAGATGTCACGTCGAGGCGCTGAAGTGAGACTCAGCAGCCTCAAGTGTTAGCCTAGCCACCGAAAAGCTGTTACAGCCTCAAATGCAAAAAAATACTATAACTACCACCCCCCACCCCAACCCCCGCCCCCATGACACTTATGTGCACTTAAAATGTAAAACTAATAAACCACAACCATGGCTGGCAGTTATAGCTCTCCAAAAGAAGAACAAGATACAAAACTGCTGATTTGTTTCTTGCTTCTTAGGCAGAACAATAATTTCACCCAAAACTAGACATAATCTGAGTTATTAATGTATTAAATGTAGGTGTATACAGAGATTTGTATATTATTAATAATCTGGGTGGCTATTTCGGGGAGCTGGGCTGGTAACTCAGAGGTTGCAGGCTCAAATCCCTGGAAGAGGCAATATGTTTGTGCCCTTAAGCAAGCTTCAGTTTCAGCTGTATTACAGGATCATATATTAAAAGCAGTATGTTTTTAATAAGAAACTGGATAAGACCATCTATTAAATGCCAAAAATATGCCGTAACATACTAATTTATATGACTTCTTGGAAAAGTGCTTTGGACGAAAGTGCTCTGTTGACGTTCTTGCATTTGTACTCCTCCCGCCTGAAACGACACAGAAGGTGTCTGCTCGGCTCAGGACTCATTTGGGCGCTGCAGTACCTCAGTCAGACTACTGCCATTTTTCTAAGTCCTTCAAGGCACCAGTGTTTCTCAGCTGAGACAGTGGAGTAACCCCCATGGGGGTTGGGGGTTTTGCCTGTGCCCAGCTGGTCACCTGACCGAGGACAAACCAGGGCCTGTAAAAGGACGCTGGGTCCCTCCACCCCCCCCGCAAACCCACCACAGACAGAATTCTGGCTGATTTCCATTGAAACTTTCTTTCACCTCTCATGTCTCTTTTTCTTTTTCAATAAACATTTGTGTCTTTGAGTTTTCTGTTGAGGGTACTGCGAAAACACCCGTTTTCAGGCAAAACTTCGAAAACCCACACTGTATTGCAGACTAT
>JAFBMS010000022.1:7127038-7219538 GCA_019788955.1 Albula glossodonta
CGCGTTACCTGACCCTGTGAACATCGGGTGGAGGAGGGGGGGAGGTTAAAGGTCGGGGGTCACAGGGATCAAAGGAGCCCACTCTAACACCGAAAAGCCTGCGTGGAGGATCTCAGAAATCCTGTCCCGGAGGTTAGCACTGTCAGCAGAATTATTTTGGTTTCCTTTCAATTAGCAATCAGTAATAGGCCTTAGAAACAAGGTGTGCAACGTGAACTCTTTCAGCCAATCAGTCAGTTGAACTGAGGAACTGAGTGCTGAAACAAACTGAAATCAACACATGGCATTTTTATTATTATTATTATATCATTATTTTGGTTTAACATTTTAAATTAGATTACATGCAAGATGGAGGATGCTATAGCAGCTGAACACATTTACAATTATGAAAGGGCATTCCAAAATGGAGGACAAAATGCAAAATAAAAAATGTTGGCAACTCATGCTGTTGATGTAATCATTCTTGTTGATGTTTCATTTATTTTTTTTAAAAATTGTGCACCCTGGTCACCAGTTTGGTGCCGCGTATATCAAATTTCTGCAGTGCACTGTGCATGAAATAGGCTGCAGTAATATTGCTATCCTGATAGACAAGGCAGGACATATATGTGGTGCTGTGGAGACAGACAGACCGACAGACAGACAACGGATGGACGGACGGACAAAATAACCGTCTCTCATGCAAGAGGGTGAGAGGTGCGTTATTCATTCCCAGGAGTGAGGAGGGAAGAGTGCAGGAGTGAGGGAGTGAGCGAGGGATGAGAGGAGGAGAAGGTGAGATCAGACTTTGGTACCTGGATCAGCCTGTCCGCTAAAGCAGCACTCTCCTATAGAGTCACATGGAAGGAGGGAGCAAGGAAGAGAGAGAGACAGAGAGAGAAAGAAGGAAAGAGAAGGAGAAAGAAATGACAAAATAAAGAAAGAACAAGATAAATGAATGGGGAGATGCGTATGAGGAGAAACAGTGTTACAGACAGTTATGCGATAACAGACAGACCGGAGAAAGAGGAGAGACAGAAAGATGACACAGAACCAAAGATGCAAGGTTAGCCAGGATGGGGAGAGGAGGAGAGTTTTGGATAGACATTGAGAAAGAGAAAGAGAGAGAAAAGAGCAAACAGGGAGACATAAGAAACCACAAGAAGGAAAAGAAAGTTGAAAAGGAGCAATAGCTAAAGAGAAATTTCTACAATTAAAGTGAGGTCATATTCAGCTAAACAGGGGTATGTTCGTTTACTCTATGACTCATCACTCACTCACTCACTCACATTCACTCACCCATTCACTCACCCACCATAAATATACACAACTGCCCGCAGGTGCGGTAACACCTTTAAGTCAAACACAGACCGTAAGTTACTATTCACTATTCAGTCATAAAGCACCTACTGGCATAAAAAGACCTGAGGGGATGCTGGCATCATCATTCATGTGCACACGTGTGTGCGTTTGTCAGCACAGCACGTCAGCTCTCACCTTCTCCAGCGTCTCAATCCTCTGTTTCAGCAGCCTGTTCTCTGTGCGTAACCTCTGTGTCAGAGAGAGATACGTCATAAACACACGATTATTATATTCACCACACATGAGATATATGTCATGGACACATATACAATTTCTGTAAATATTATTATCTAAAAAACAAAAATTATACCTTGCTTTACTGTTATGGTTTACAGTATGTCAATATTCACTATTAACTGAAGGGTGCACAGTATGTGTATATTATGTGCTTTTTCTGAGGTACATTTATGTTACAACCTGGTAATACCTGTGTATTTTTGGCCAGTAAAGCATACTGAACTGAAATGAGGTGACACTGGACTGAAATCGAAAGATTACATCGTCATCTGTGCGCTGTCGATGGTTCATAATTGAAAAAAAACTTTATCCAAGAGCATCATGGGACAGAAACTCATCTGATGCAACGTAGTGAAATGTGTTTTATGACTCTATGCTCTCCATAGATGACGGGAGAGGCAGAGGGAGGAGTAAGCTCGTATACTCCTCCCCTCGGACTGCTGTCAGTCCCTGATCCCTCCTTCAGCCTGGAGAGAATGCAGGAACTCGCACAGCAACGGCCTCACAAACAGGCAGGCTCAGCTGGAGGTGATTTCCAATCAGCCCAGGTGTGAGCAATTGCCCTCATTTAGGCCACTTATTTAAGCACAGCCTGGTAGACTGAGAGGAGAACTCGTTGGGGTTGCCTTTCCCTTCTGCTGGCTGTGCTGTTTTTTTTTTTTTTTTTTTTTTTTTTTTTTTTCAGTTTTACAGTGTATTTTTGTGTTCTCACTGTTTTGTTAGTTCTCCCCCGAAAGGAGGTAAATAAAAAGGCTGTTGGCCAATTTTTGGTTTAACTTTAGTTGCGTGTTTCCTTCCACTCACCACCCGGGCCACACCTGCCACTTCGCCACAATATATAGACACAACTTTTTTTTGCTTTTTTTGGTTTTTGATTGTACAATACTAAGCATTGCCAATACTATGTTACATTACAGTCATTTAGCTGACGCTTATTATCCAAAGTGACTGGCAGGTGAGACTAACCAGGGGCCCCAGACATGCACCTTAGCCACTAGACTACAAACAATACTACAGAGAAACCCCTGTAACAACGATTTATTCGCAAAATTCTTTAATTCAATGGCAATTTACTCCCCAGAAGGTAAACATGCAAAAAAAAAAAAAACAGGTCAAATAGGGTGAAAATAAGGGGCGTTTCAGGATATTAGGTCAACATTGCGCCCATTTGAATGCTGATTTTCATGAACCCCCCGTTTAGTGCTACCCCGCTTTTTTCTGCAATGACATTTTATGGTCCTCGACGATCACGCTATAACGGGGGCCACACTGTACCTGCAGAAACGCGTTCTGTGTGGATGTAGATGGAGCAGATGAGGCTCTGGGTCGGTGTGAGTCAGTAAGGGGTGATGAGAGCTTTCTGCCCACACTTTCTGGCACCGCAGAGCGGGGCTTACAGGCAGGTTAGGGGTGTTTCCCTCACTGCCCACAGCGTCACCGCAGCCAGGTCCTCACACCCACAGCCAAAATGTCAATTTCTCTTCAGATTTCAGCTGTGCTGGCTTTTTACATTTTTGTGGGGGGGATTTTTCTATTTTGTTTGGTAGTTGTGGTGCCCGCGCTGGATTTGAACCCATGCTACTAAGGTGAGGCCTTGCCTGTGTGAGGCATGTGCTCTACTAGATGAACTACTGGGGCACACCAACTTTTTAATTTTTTTTTTTTTTTAAATATATATACGAGAAGCCAAAAGCCACACAGCTCCACCCCCACAGACCTGCTGCAAAACCCACCATTATGTTTTGCTCAATTATGGTAAAGAGTAAAAAAAAACAAAAAAACAACAACAAAATAAAACCATGGAAGGATGATGTGAGTTTTGGACTACATTTCAGAGCATTGTGTTTCCTTGACACTTTTTAATCTACAAGTATCCACTTATGTTTTTATATTTCTGATTCCTGGGACTACAACTGCATCCTCAATAAAGGACTACTGTGCTTTGGCCCCAATATTTGCAATTGTCTCCATGTTTTAAGTTTCTCTGGAAAAGAGTAACTGTTAAATGCCTGAGATGTAATGTTATGTCAATGTTCAGCTTGCAATCGTGCACTGTAGCGACACACCTGAGAAAATGCATCATGGAAAACCACAGAGAACGGGATTGTGGAGGAAACACATTGTGGACCACTAACATTAGTGTCCAGGGCCTGCCCAATTTGGAGATGCCTGGTGGAGAAAAAGCTCTTTGCTGATTGGCTGTACCCCTGCCAAGCCACACCCCCTGCCCACTCTCCCATAATTCATTGTGACCCCCCCTCACCTTTATCTCGATCTGCTCCTCCATCTCCTTGTTCTTGATGGTTGTGTATTCCTTCTCCAGCCTGTGACAGAGCACATCATAGCACACACACAGCACACACTGTAATGTTCTGTATTAACCATCATACCTTAACACACCCACACACACACCACAATCTGTAATGTTCTGTATTAACCATCATACCTTAACACACACACACACACAGCACACTCTGTAATGTTCTGTGTTAACCATCATACCTTAACACACACACACACACACACACACACACACATCACTCTGTACTGTCCTGTACTTACCATCATACCTTAACACACACACACACACACACACACACATCACTCTGTACTGTCCTGTACTAACCATAATACCTTAACACACACACAAAGAAAGAGCACACTCATGCTAAAACTCTGTATTATTACTAGAAGACGCTCGAAACACACACACCCTCTCACTCAGACTTTATATTTAATGTAATACCCCATCACACACATAAACACATGCACAACGTCAAACTGTAAGACAACAACATTAATTAATTAACTAATTACTACAACTCACATACACACCCAGGTCTTGTAATACTAATGTCATTTTCTTCTTCTGGTTATGCTTATCAGTTGTTCTCAGCCAGATAATGACACACCAATAAATGCTTATCAAAGTTACACTGTTAATATTATACAAGTATGACTGGCTGAGTGGTGGCTTCAATCTAGCAGCACATTTTCCATCTTTTCCTGTGTGTGCACGTGCAATCGATGAGGACTGTTGATAATGCGGATTCTACCACTTCTTGTTACACTATTACTGACACTAAGAGTGTTAACTGTTATTTTTTTGTTGTTGCTAATGTCACTTTTTATAACCCTGTTAAAATGCACACATGAGCTTGGCTAATGGGCTGTGGTCTGACAAACAGCCTGAGAGAATGGCGATTTTCTTGCTCTCGTGTTGTCCTCGTCTGGCCAGTATCTGTCAACTTGGCCACCAAATTCTACTCCTGAATAATCTCTCTCCAGTCACGCCGCAGCTGAGGAGCAATCTGGGGTAAAGCAGCTGAGATGCATCACCGGGGCAGGGGAAACATATTTGAGAGGTTGCTTAAGTGAACCCGCCCCAACTCCCTTCACTGAAAAATGCCTTTGTGATCAGATAGTAGATGGAAATCCATTACTAATATGTCGAATTTCACCTAAAAATGGGATAATATTTAGTACAGGATATTGCACTAATCTTGCCTGGACCCCATTATGGTAATCCTGAATCTTCATCCGGCCAGTGGGTGGCGCTGTTCTTGCATAAGCTCGCTTTGCTAACCGTACTTACTTCTTCATCTTCTTGGGGTTGTATTTGACCTGGTAGGCCCTCAGAATGAGTTTGTCGGGACAGCTGTCAAACTGGTGTGGGATCACCTTCTGGAAGTGCTGCAGGGGGGGAAATAGGGGGGGGGGAGGGGTGAGAGAGATAGAGGGGGGGGGGGGTGACAGAAGAACAGAGAAAAAGAGGCAAAAAAAAGAGAGAGATTCAACACTGTCGGGCTGTAAATAGACAGAACCCTGAGGATGACCGTTTGACCACTGTGACAGATAAAAAGCAGAAAAAAAAGATGAGAAGATTCAGACTGTGTGAACCAGGGCCTGGTCACTGAGGCAGGCCAGACTGTGAAGGACGGGCTGTTCTCACACTGTGACCAAAACGAGTTCCAGGCAGAGACGCCTTCCATCACAGAAACATAAAACATAAGAAGACATGAAGGCAACGCTTCAACGCACAAAAAAACAATGAACTTCACTTGTGCGGTCTGAAATTCAAAAAATACCCATCATCCCTAGGGGACAAGGAAGAAGCTCTGCACTGACAGCAGAATACAAGCAGCAATATTCCAGAATAACCCTACACTTTATATAATACACTTTTATAATAGTCAGGTGGTTTTGGATAGTAAAGTATAGGAGCATTACGAAAGACCTGGATGTTTTGAGACTTATATTATTGCCTCTGTGAGCTTCAACTGTTCTTTTAATTATTGTTCTAAAACCATATTCTTACTGTAACAAACAGGACAAATGTCCTGCATGAATGGAATCAGAAAGAGTATGTGAAAGGTCTTCTCATATTGCAGCTTTCTGTCGCACCTGGAGAGACAGTAGACAACACATACGGACTGAGCATGAAATTTGGGGGTTTATAATGACTAAGCATTATACTTTCTAACTGGTTCATTCCACAATCAGCTGGCACATATTTCACGGAAATGACGGCCTCACTACCTGGCTAGCTAACCAGATAGCTGAGCTGAGATCAGTGCTGCAATGAGCTGAGCTGGGAACAATATTTCAGTAAGCTGAGTTTGGAACAGTATTGTAGCAGCTGAGGTGGTCTACAGTGCTGCAGTAGCTGAGGTGGTCTACAGTGCTGTAGCAGCTGAGGTGGTCTACAGTGCTGCAGTAGCGGAGGTGGTCTACAGTGCTGCAGCAGCTGAGGTGGTCTACAGTGCTGCAGTAGCGAAGTGGTCTACAGTGCTGCAGTAGCTGAGGTGGTCTACAGTGCTGCAGCAGCTGAGGTGGTCTACAGTGCTGCAGTAGCGGAGGTGGTCTACAGTGCTGCAGTAGCTGAGGTGGTCTACAGTGCTGCAGTAGCTGAGGTGGTCTATAGTGCTGCAGTAGCTTAGGTGGTCTACAGCACTGCACTGGGTGGATACAGGTAAAGGGCTTACCTGGGACATGCCCTCCATGTCGAGCTGCATGAGGTCAGTCTGGTTGTACTGCAGGATGGCCATTCCCACGCGGAATATGATCTCCAGACCCTGCCAGGTGAACAGTAACATTAAAACACTGTGCACATACAAACACGCTCACTGCTAAACACACACAGTCCCAGTTCCATGTGATACAGGTGCATTTGCAGGAGGTGGGGAGGGAAGTTGGGTGGGGCAAAGTGGGGCGGATTGTGGCAGGGCGTGGAGGGCGTGGTTGGTTTGGCTGACCTCATACATGAAGATGTCGAAGACGCGCGTGGCCACAGGCAGTGGCAGGAAGGTGAGGAAGAGTGTGAGGAACCAGGACGAGGCGTACATGGAGGTGTGGAAACTCTGAGAGCGGAAGTGCACATTCAGCTCCGGGAGCTGCTCCTGTAGGAGAAGAGAGGAGGAGAGAGGAGGAGGGGCAGAGGAGAGGAGGAGAGAGGAGGAGGGGAGGAGGAGAGGAGGAGAGAGGAGGAGAGGGGAGGAGAGGAGGAGAGGGGGAGAGGAGGAGAGGGGAGGAGGGGTGGAGGAGAGGGGGAGAGAGGAGGAGGGGTGGAGGGGAGGAGGGGAGGAGAGGAGGGAGAGGAGGGGAGAGGAAGAGGGGAGGAGAGAGGAGGAGGGGGGGAGGAGAGGAGGAGAGAGGAGGAGGGGTGGAGGAGAGGAGGAGAGAGGAGGAGGGGAGGAGGAGAGGGAGAGAGGAGGAGAGGAAGAGGGGGAAGGGAAGGGAAGGGAAGGGAAAAGGGTAGTAAAAAAAAAGAGTGGTGGATGGGAGGAGGAGGAAAGAGAACAGAAATGAGGAAAAAGAAAGGGAGAAAAAGGAAAACAAGATGTCACCCCAACAGAGCAAAGCATGGAAGCCCAGTACAGCTTCTCATTCTTTACCTCCTACTTAACTGTTTGTTTGTTTGTTTGTTTACTTGTTTAATCTTCTTACTTATTTACATATTTTGCTTATTTTCTTTTTCTCACATTTGGAGTGCTGGTCATATTTTTCTACCCAGGGGGCTAACATCCTCTCTCACTTGGGGTGACTGCCATGGCAATTACCTCCTGCCAAAGTCATGCAGCTGGTTGCTGCTTCTTTCTACACAGCAGTTAGCCAGCTGACCTGCACAGATGTTGTACCAGCCAACTGTATTACCTGCGCAGTTGGTGCAGATGAGCTGCAAGAGCTTTAGTCACTGTTGCAGTCCAAAAGTGTTATCTCAAGTTGAGCAAGGGTTTTCTTATTCCACACTTGAAAGTGTTTTGATACTGTGGTTGCCCACACCCTCTCATGTGCTAAAATCAAACAGGAAAATAGGGTGGGACAGTTCTTGATAGATGAATGTACACAGGGCAACATCTCACATTTAATATCCTTTTATATGAATGGGTATTTACTCAGAGAGCTTGCTTTAGCTGGAACACTTTATTCAAGTTTAGGCAGTCAGATCCCAACATTAGAATGTTCCCAGCTCACCTGAGCTGAGCTTAGAATGCAATGTCATCACAATCACCCTATCCCTCAAAGCTCCAGCAGTACTTCTATAAAATTACATCACAATACTGACATCACAATGGCCCCATACCGCAGAGCTCCAGATATGCTTTGTGTACAATAACACCACAATGGCAGGACCAGGGTGAGGTTGCTGGGCAGAACACCCTGTAAAGGTAGCGTTCCAGTGTGTGAATGGGCCCTATGTTTTGGTAACAACTGTGGACATCAATAAATTACTTGATGAAGTTTTCAAGGTCCACAGGCCTATTCCCCACAGAATATTACAGCTAGCATACCTGCTGGGCAATGGAGACAAAATCCAAAGGCTTATTTTTGTTCTGTTGTTGCTTTTTATAGTTAAAAATAAAACAGATGAACACGGGTCACATGTATGAAAGAAAATATTAATCAGAGACAAAAGCACATCATGATTGCTTTTTGGTTTTTTCTGAAAAGGTTACCCATCCTTGTTGACAAGCAGGAAGGAAATTGCCTCATAAGATGAGAAAAATATTTTGTGTTCCATTTTTAGACCTTGGTAATGAATTCAGTCTCTCATTCATGTCTCTGGAGCCACCTTGTGTTCAGATATGGCACTGCACACAGCATGTAGAATGTAGATTCATGTACAGGGTAAATAGAGCTTCCAAACTCTCTGTGTCTCCTGCCAGTAAAAAATCTCATTACAGGAGTGCTGACCTAGGATCTTTTTCCTTCTGTCTCTTGTCCTAACCTGTGGCGGATATTCCATGGGTTGGGCTCCTACATGTACCTGCAACAGGTACTCTGTGGGCATGGCTCTTGCCTGCAGCAGGTACTGGGTGGGCGTGGCTCTTAGCTGTAGCAGGTACTAAGTGGGCGTGGCACTTACCAGCAGCAGGTACTGGATGGACGTGGCTCTTACCTGTAGCAGGTACTGGGTGGGCGTGGCACTTACCTGTAGCAGGTACTGGGTGGGCGTGGCTCTTACCTGTAGCAGGTACTGGGTGGGCATGGCTCTTACCTGTAGCAGGTACTGGGTGGGCGTGGCTCTTACCTGCAGCAGGTACTGGGTGGACGTGGCTCTTACCTGTAGCAGGTACTCAAACTGGTAAATGCAGAGGCCCAGTTCGGCCATGCTGGGCTTGAAGAGCTCCCTTAGCCGGTACTCCTGCATGAGACGCACGAACACGCAGAAAGCCTCTTCCTCCGGCATCTGAGCAGGGCAGAGGGAGAGGCTGTGGTTAGGCCGCGTCCGCATGCACAACGGCACAAACTCCAGCAGAATGATGGTAGGCAAATAGGAAGGCAAAGGGCATAATGGCATGTGAGGGATAGGGGCAGGGTATGAGGCAGGGAGACGGGGGGAAGGTGTAGCTGAATGGCTTACCTGCATTAGCAGTAGACCCACGATGAAGGCACTGCCCTGACAGTAGCCCACCTCCCGATCCACCAGGGAATATGCCTACCAAACACACATACATAGTTTGATGAGTACTTAGCCAGAGAGGTAACATACTCATTTACTCCTCTTCCTCCCAGCCTCTCTCTATCTCACTCTCTGTCATACTCAACTTCCCTCCTTCACTTTCTTTCTCCATCCCTCCCTCCCTCTCTCCCTCTCTTGCCCTGCTCCCTCCCTCCCTCTCTCCCTCTCACCTTCATGACGTTGAAGAGCACCTCCTGGCCCAGGCTGTCCTGGCCCTTGAAGAAGTCGTGTTCGGGGTAAGTGCGCGCGATGTCCCGGCGGATCAGCTTCTCGCAGGGGGAGGACATCTTCAGCAGCTCAGAGTACTGGTTCTTCACTGGCATGTCTGTGGCGTTGCCCAGCAACTGCCACACTATCGCACGGAAATGGTGAGGGATCCCCTTCCTAATCAGCTCCTGAGAGAGAGGGGGAGAGAGGGAGGGAGGGAGGGAGAGAGGGAGGGAACAGGGGAGAGAGGGAGAGAAAGAGGGGATGGGGAGAGAGGGAGGGATGGAGGGAAGGAGAGAGGGAGAGAGAAGGAAAGAGAGAGGGGAAAGAGGGGAGGGAAGGGAAGGGACGTGGGAGAGAGGTATGGAGAGAGCGAGAGAGGGGGTAGCAAGAAAGAGAGAGAAGAAGGGAAGGGGAGAGAAAGAAGAAGGAAGGGGGATAGAGAGATGGAAAGAGACAGGGAGAAGGAAGAAGGGAAAGGGAGAGGGGGGAGAGAGAGACAGACAGAGAAAGAGAGGGGGAGAGGGAGAATGGAAAGGCAAGGGAGAGAGGAGGGAAGAGATGGAGAAGAGAAAGCAAGATAGACAGAGTGAAAGCAGGTGGGAGAGAATGAAAGACAGAGTAAGGAGGGGAACATGACAAGCGCCACCCACATTTTTAATTCTACTCAAACACTAGGTGCAGTACCATGCCAGACACTAGGTGGCAGCAGTTTTGAAATCGCCTGATGCGCGGCACATTTCTGTGTTGCTGCTCTGCACTTAGTTGTTCAATTAACACAGCTGACTGCACAGTTAGTTCACCTCCCCCAGTTTGGATCTGACCTGGCAGCTGACTTTAAAGGTGAAAATTGGGAAGAAATAAAATGCGGCGCTTCCTGTAGCTCGCCAGCACCAGGGCTGGTCACCCACGCTGTACCCCCTACCCCTGCCCCCCCCAAGACCCCTCACCTTGAGCAGCTTGTCCTTCTTGCGCCTCCATTCCTCCCACTCGTTGACGATGCGGCCCCACAGGATCCAGGTGTCCTCCTCCAGGTGGGAGAGGTTCGAGGAGGCGGAGGAGCTGGACACCAAGGAGGAGCCGGAGTTCCGCCGCGAGCCGCTCATCGAGCGCATGGACTTGGAGTCCGCTTCCAGGAGCCTGGGGGGGGCGGAGTGTGGGGGGCAAACACGTGTATTTATGGGTTCTGTAGTATGTGGTAAAGCTGTGTGTTCATGAAGTGCAGGTTTGGTGCAGATGCATGTGTTATTTTGTATGTAAGGTGTTATTTATCAGGTGTGATTGTGGTGTAGGTGTACGCACCTACAATACAGGTTTGGTCCAGGTGCATGAATCTGCGGTGCAGGTGAGTTACAAGTGCATGTACCTACAGTGCAGGTGTAGTAGAGGTGTGGTCCAGGTGTTTATACCTTCAGTTCAGGTGGGGAGAGGTAAAGGTGCATATGCCCGCAGCGCAGGTGTGGCGAAGTTGACCCTACCTGTTCTGCTCCTCCAGCTTGGCCAGCAGCTCCAGCTCATCGGGGCTCAGGTTCTCGGAGTCGGCGGGGGAGCCGGCGGGGGCGGAGAGCGTGGCATCGTGGGAGGAGGAGTCAGGACTCAGGACGGGGCTCCCCATGGAGGGGGGGTCGATGTCCAGCCCGGGGGGTGAGGAGGGGCACTCCAACGGCTGCTCCTGCCCCCGCTCCGGGCTGCACTCCGAGGGAGGGGGCGGGCTGGCCCTAGGGCTGGACATCCTGGGCCCGATGCACTCTGGGAAGGGTGTGGTGAGTGCTCTCTGACCCTCTGGCTCCCTCTGCTGGACACTGGTGGTGGTGTCTGACGTGGTGGGGATCAGGATTGCTCACACCTGCTGTATACACACACACACACAAGACAGCACAAAGGGGTCATAAAAAAGGAAGCAGTATGAATGGAAAGATGGCTTAAAGGAAGAAAAGCAGAGGGGAAAATTCACACCTCATGGTATTATTGGAGCCGAAGAAGTCGCGCATAGAAGCCTGGCGAACTCAACGCAGTTCACAGAGATGAACCCTCGGCTCACTTTTGGAATATGGCCAATATTTATCTTCTCACTAATGACATCATTCAAGGTTGATCTGAGGAGAACACGGCACCACAAAGTGGTGATTCAGAAAATAAATGTCACCCTTCCCAGAACCGCTCTCTGAGAAGCTGGCATGTCTCTCGCTGTTTTAAAAACGCCCGTTTCCAGACAGCGAGGCAGGAGTGTTTTTTTGAGACCTCCAGAGATCTGACTGTCTGGGTTCCTGAGACCAGTGCTAGAGTAATAGAGCTGTCATCCAGAGGAATTCTCCCCTGCAGTTTCACAGGAACACACACCTACAGAGAGACACTGCGCCTTGGGCCAAAACACTGAGGAAATGTAGCATAATGAGACAGCAGCGTGGTCTAATGAGACGGCAGCGATGAGCTGGGCTTTTAGCTCAGAGGTTACAGTGTAGTGTAATGGTTAGGGAGCTGGGCTTGTAGCTCAGAGGTTACAGTGTAGTGTAATGGTTAGGGAGCTGGGCTTGTAGCTCAGAGGTTACAGTGTAGCATAGTGGTTAGGGAGCAGGGCCTGTAACTCAGTGTATTATCTTGGGTCACCTGCTCTATCAGTCCAAAAAATGTGATATTGCTGTGGTTTCACACCTATAGAGGTGTGGCAAAAACATATCTTTGTTTGAACCAAGTCCCTTCAGTGGAGAGATCATTAGCGCGAACACCTCAGAGTATGAGAGGCTGGGAGATAACAATAGGCAGCTTCATAAATGGATAATGCGTAATAATGTATGATTGGCCAGTTTGCCTGGAGTAAGGGTGTCTTCTGAATGCCTGGAATGTAATGGAAATCACCTCGGCAAATGAAAGCGCTGCAGGACAGCACTGTGTTTGTCCTGCAGCTGATTATGTTTCAGTAACAGTGAGCAAGCACACCAGCCTGAGACATAAGACACCACATCAGTTTCCAGCATATCGTACCGCTTTCCCACTTTATATCTCCATTTGCCAAACAATTTGCTCAGTCTGAAATTTCCGTTAGAAAATAAAGATAAAATGACATAATGATAAATAAAACTTGTGGTTCTTTATCTGAAACAGCTTACTGTGGTCTGCTGCAGAGGTAACATAGAAAGCAGAGCTGTAACAGAGAGTATACACAGCTAATTTAGTAGGGGTAATTAGGTAAAGCAAAACCAGTATTAAGCAACCGACCAATGTAAACCATTGTGTAATTACATGTCTGTCTGAGGGCACAGACTGTGTGTCATTGTGTGAGTGTGAGGGGGAGTGTGCGTGTGTTATAGCAGCAGCATATAGCAGTAGGGCTTTGTGAACATCTGTGTGCACGTGTTTGTGTGTGTGTGTGTATCACACAGAGGCAGAACAAAGCAGAAGTGCAGATATGTGTGTGTGTGCGTGTTACAGAGACAGTGTACCACAACAAAAAGTGTTGTGTTTTGTGTGAGTTTATGTTTGAGTTTCTGTGTGCGTGCGTACGTGTATGCGTGTGTGTGTGTGTGTTTGTGTGTGCGTGCATGTGCATGCATGGGTGTGTGCATGTGTATGTGTGTGAGTGTGTGCATGTGTGTGAGTTTGTGTGTGTATGTGTGTGTGTGCGTGCGAGTTTGTGTGTGCGTGAGTGCGCGTATGTGTGTATGTGCGTGTGAGTTTGTGTGTGTGCGTGAGTGAGTTTGTGTGTGTGTTCACTGATGAAACACTGCTGTTCACACATCTACTCTAATGGGCCAGTGGGGAGAGCACCCTCAACAACCACTGCAACACAGAGGAAGGGAGGAGGGAGAGAAGAATGAGGGAGAGAGAGGACAGGGAGAGGGAAAGAGAGAAAAAGGGAGAGAGAGAAGGAGAGAAAGGATAGAGAGAGGAGGAGAGTGAGGGTGAAAGAGGATAGAGAGATGGTTACCAAGGGTACGGTTACCAAAGAAACAAGTTTATTACAGGGCTACATAATTGACCATATATTAATTGTAATCACAGTTATGACTTTAGCTATTAACTAATTGTGACAGGCCATCATTATTTTATTACGATGAATGTGCTCTATTTAGTACAGCTGCTGCATCTAATCAAGCGCCGTAGATTATCTAAGGTTTCTACGGTGACACTGCTGCATTCATTTAACACAGCCACTGTACTGACAACTGAATGAATGAAGGACCACAGCCAAATTACGAAAATTATTTTGTCGAGATTTAGAGGTTTTCAGACGTTCATTAAAATTAAAACCAAGATTTGTGTGATATCCATGTTAATCATGTGTGATATTAACGGTAAGCTCATTTTATCACGGTTTTTACACCGTGGAAGCCACTTTACTGACACATTCCGCTCATGAGTAACTGACACCATACAGTCCTGAAATAACCATGGCAACAGTTATTCAAGCTCTATTTTGACCGCTGCACTGTGCCTGTGGACCATTAAAGAAGATCCCCTAATGTTGACTATAAATGCAGAAGTCCGGGTAGCTTCATTAAGTCTCCCGGCCTAGGCTTCGTGAAGTCTGATTTCTGCCCCCCCCCTTTTTTTCCCCCACCTGAATACAGCTGAGCGGTGTAGTCCACCACAGCGACCTGCTCCCACCTACTTATGACTCCTTCAATTCACGTGACAACCACACTGCAGACGCACCTCCAATTACATGCTGCGTATGTTGTCTTAGTGTGATCAGAGGCTTTCAAACTCAGCTGCATTCTCTGCTTCTGCACTGACAGGTGACAAACCAACCAGCAGAGGCCGCCAGAGAGCAATCAGACTGCTGACCTGAACTGGCTTACCCTCTGTCATTCCCCAGCAAGGCTGAGCCAATTGTTGTCTTGCCAACGCAGATCCCAGGACGTAGCCAGCTATAGCATGGCTGGGTCTCGAACCCCCAGTCAGAGGGGCTCACATCTGCTTCCCAAACAAGTGTCTTTAATGTGTGAACCACCCAGAGACCCAGGCCTATCCGAGGGTGAGAGAGGTTGACTAAGGAGGTTTGTCACCAAGGCATCGACTCTGGTCTGGGTTTGATCAGTGGCCCAAACTGAACATTGGATGATTAACAAAGCATGTCCCCTCTAAGCTGGGCTGTGCCACATAGGAGTGAGAAAATCAGTCAGGCTTCGTTACGGGCCTTATGACTGAACCTGGCAGCCTCTGGATGGATTTAGTAAGGAGGAGCACCGCCCCCATTATACGGCAGGCTGAGCAACACAAGCCGCCCCACCTTGTGATTAAGCTGGGGTCCCACCTGAGAACCAGACCTGCCTCTCACTTCCCGTTCACACTGACAAATTTCACAGTGTCAAAGTCTCTCTTTCCAAAGGGCTTTTGGGCACATTAAAGTGGTTTAATGAAGCTGCACTGATGGTGCTGTTGGGTTGTGAACTCAGGGGAAATGATTTACAGTATTCCTTTCCTGTGATTGGCTGACCGGGTGATCATGTTACTGTGCAAACGCAAACCTTTTTTTTTGATATAGTTCCCACCAGAACTTGGCTTAACTGTTCATGAATATGTGACTCGTGTGACAGCAATTCATTGTGCCTTTCCACACCGCAGATGCGCCACCAATTACATACTGTGCAGTCCCAGTGCCACCGATTTTCATTGATAATGAATGACTTCTGGTCAATTTCTAGCTTGTGAAGCTTGACAGTGTGAAAGTACAGACAGAAGGATCAGAGAAATCCAAATCTGACACAAACACACAAAATGATGGAGGCGGGTGACGGATCGCTTACTCAGTGTACCCCATCGGAGTCTATGTCAGTGGGCATTATGTGTTAATGAATGTTCATTTGGTGGTCATGAAGGCTCAATGTCACTCTTATGTAGTCTCCATAAGAGCAAGTGTGAATAGCCCACAGGCAAGGAGATTTAAAAGGAGGAACAATGGCCGATACAGCGTGAGGACACGGACAAGCGGTCAGAACCGTGACGAGCACAGAGCAAAAGACAAAGGCCGTATTCAGGCATCCAAACCTCAAACAGCCTTAAAAACAGCCAAGCGCCCCAGAGGGACCTGACCAGCCAAATCCCTTCAAAAATGTGACCAAAATGTGAAACCAAACATGTATTTTACGCCCTGAGCTACAGCTGCAGTTTACATGGGGTTATTCAATTTAAACTACGCAGGAACTGAGAGACAAACACCTCTGCAAAGGGGCTGGCTCATGATTTTGATTTAACTATACTGAGTCACTGTGGAAGTAGGGACAAATAAAACCATTTAAAAGAGGAATATGACTCAATTTTTTTACCGAAAGCGTGGTGGCAGTGTTACGGTCCAAATGCTTGCCTTTTTAAACACTTAACACGAGTTCACGAAACCTAATTTCAACCATCACTACCTGCACACACTCCATTCACCTCTGCTTGCGAATATATTGATCCACATTACGGTGGACGTATTGACAAAGGCCTGAGACTGACATGCTGATCAGGTGAATAATGCGTGTGGAAATCATTCTTCTGCTTTTCCTAGGAAAAAGGAGAGATATTTCCTTAATTTCTGGTTTCCTCCAGTATTTATAAGTTCTGACTCTGAGAGCACACAGAGATAAAGCTCACACTGTCAGAGACGAAAATTCACAACGTCAAGTTCCTGTTATTTCATATGCGGCAGGGATCTAAACCTAAAACCCCCTGGAGGGCCACAGTGTTTTCAGCGTCTAAGCGCTCGGTTAATCTCATCGATTGGACGAAGAGTCCGCTCGCCTTGTTCCCAGGGCCTAAATTAGCAGCAGATCTTATGGAAACTACAAACGTAAAATCTATTAGGTACTACAACCCTCCAGGATTCCAGTTTCACATCCCTAAGGATGAGGGGGAATTCTTGGCCGTCCCTTCACGATGGGTCCCTAATCAATAAAATGCACGCGAGTGAGCCGATTACTGTTGTGAATGTACTTCCGTACCGTATCGTACCTCTTCTTCTGCACTGTTTACGGCCCAGAGCCACCTGCAAAGAATCTCTGCCATTTTCAGCAGCAGGGGTGTGAACTACAGAGGGACTCAGGTGTACAGGATTGGGTTACTCAGTCGTAAGTGCCCAGACAGGCGGGGGGCCAATTTGGGGGGGGGGGGGTGCACCATGTTATCCAGGGAGGGAAAAGAGACTCTGCTGCACTGCTGAGAAATGGACGAGGGGGGCGGGGAGGAGGTTCCTGAATATGTGAGTCACTTCAGCCCATAATGCTGTCAGACTGAGTCAGGGTTGCACAAGCTGAAACCGTGTCCCAGGAAAGAGAAGATGGAGCAAGCAAAGGGGAAGCAGTGAAGAAGAGAGCACAAGGGAGGTCCGAAAGCAAGTTCAGGGCTTGCAGTCAGAATTTACATTGTCATTTTAGCCAGTTAACAGATGCTTTTAATTCAGGGCAACTTTACAGCAAGTGCAAATGAACATAAAAAAAAAAAAGTAACAGCATCAAATCTATGCATTGAAAATAGCACTGAAACATCTCTGAAGAGGCTCTGTTCATTTTCATTGTCAAAAAATATGAGGAAGATAATATCTGTCAAATACCCGTTTTTTTCAGGAGTTCAGGGTCTGTAGGTCAAGATCTGTTTTTGGATGATGATGATGATGATGATGATGATGATGAAGATAATGTTACAAACATGACTACATTTAGGAGAGTGTGCCAATCAGCTTCCTCCTAGAGGATCACTTTGGGCAGACAAACACAATAATCTGTTGACCTACCATTAAAGATTTCAAGGTCTTATTTCCATAAATAAAAGCGACATGTTTTATGCAAAAATTATGATTATACAATTGATCATTGTAAATATCATTGCGTCAAAATCATCAGAAAAACAGGAAATTGGCCAATATTTACCCACAATTTCAATTGAAGAAATGAAGACTGCTCCAAGTCAGTAAAATCTGATGTTCTGACAATTAAATCAGGTGCTCTGACAGTGAGATCAGAGGTTCCTGATAGTGAAATCGGGGAACGCGACAGTGAAATCAGTGGGTTCGATATCAAAATAAGGGGCTACAACAGCATGAAACCGGAGCCTGGAGGAACCCAGAACCCAGCAGGACCCAGCAGAACCCAGCAGGACCCAGCAGGACCCAGCAAGACCCAGCAAGACCCAGAAGGACCCAGAGCGACCCAGAGGGACCCAGAGGGACCCAGCAGAACCCAGCAGGGCCCAGCAGGACTGTACACTGGCCAGTCTCAGTAGCTCCCTGTGGGCCATGTGCGGCCGGCTTGGTGCCTGAGCCCCGGTCTGTCCCCGGGCCTCTCACAATGACGCCATTGTCAGTCTGCCTCAGCGCTTCCTTCCAGAGCTCGCCATGCCTGCGGGCACAGACAGGGCTATTGTACCCCCCCTCCCCCCAACCCCTGCCCATGGGCCCCAAAACCATGTCCCCACAAAACACTGCACTAGGGACAAGGCAGAATCGGATTTTTTTCCTGACTGATTCTAAGTAGATAAAATCATCTTAATGCAGAGCACTTATTATGTCATAATAGAAGTATGTCACAATTGGTGGACACAAAAAGAGCTGCCTGCCCTGTTTGACAACCAACAGCAGGAGAGAGTGCTCAGCCGCAAAGCCCTGGAGTAGTACTGTACTAGAGAGGTTCAGAGAATAGAATATCAGCTCCCATATTAACTAGGTCCTGGTGCATCCACCCACCTGACAAGGCACCCCCCCCCCCAAAAAAAAAAAAAAAAACAGTGTTTCAGAGTGAACTGTTTCTCTACGTATCTCTGCTGAGAACAGTGGTGTCAATCTCAATTCCCAGAGGGCAGCAGTGTATGCATGTATTTTTTTTTTTTTTTTCACGGTTTCCCTTTCAATTAGCGGCTAATACAGGTTTTGGGAGCAAGGTGTGAGGAATGCTTAGCCAATCAGTGTCTTAAACGGATCACCCTGTGGGCCCTGTGCATCTGTCGGGGTTTTCACCCCTTACCTGTGTCTACAGCCCTCCAAAATTAGGATTTGCTACCTCTGAATGAGGAAGACAGTAACCTGTCTGTAGCAGAGTTCAAGACTGGTGATCTCTGGGGCCCAGAGTGAACAGAGCAGCATCATTCTGTGTACCCTCTCCAAAGGGTATGTGCGTGTTAAAAGGGCGTTCTGCGACACATCGACATCCATCTGTGTTGTTCGTTTTGGTGTCCTTTTTCGCCAAGGCCTTTAGCCCCTAGTTTACTGTGGGGGATAATTCAGTCTGACAGGTCAAACTGAGACACCACATTCAGATGTCAATAAAAACATCAGTTCAGCGTCACTAAGGTAAAGCAGCTGAATAATTTAAACGCACCCTTCCATCTCAATTCCAAAAAAAGACTCTCTTTGCTTTCAAAATTAAAAGCAGTTTTTACTGTAGTCATAATGTCAATGATGATCATAAAAATTATCATGGCAATCTAAATAAAACATAATAATAGTGATGGATAATATTACTCCTGCCCCTGCTTCACGTTCAGATACCACTCTGGCTCTCCAGGGTCAGGATCGAAGACCAATGATCTATAACAGCGATGATAAAATCTGAGCTCAGAGCAATAAGTATCTCCTACCACCCTATATTAGATTAGCTTTGTGGTGGCTGCACACTTCATCTACAGAAAAATGGCTCAGTAGAGTATATATTTCATGCCTGACAGAGAACTTAATTCACAGCCAAAGTCTAAAAATGGAACAGAGAACATTTTTCTCATCTTATTACAAGGCGATTTCCCTCCTGCTTGTCAACAAGGACGGCCTTTTCAGAATATCTCAAAAGCAATCATGATCCACTCCTGTCTCTGACTACTGTTTTCCTTTGCATATGTGCCCGACTGTGTTAATCTGTTTTATTTTTATTTTTAACCGTAAAAACAATAACAAAACAAAAATAAGCCTCTGGCTTCTGTCTCCATTACCCAGTGGGACACTAATGATTATCTCCTGAGAGGAGTAGGGATTGTAATTGATTATGGACCTTGAAAACCTCGTTAAGTGATCGATTCCAGGATGCCTGTGACAAATTTTGCCCTCCCGTTATGTTTTAAAAGGTAAGAGAACACTACTTTTAACCTAAATCGCTGTGGCCACTTTGTGATCCGGTTATGTCCTTCAAAAATGGGTGTGCAAAGAGGAGAGACCCATCACTCTCCACTAACGCTATCGATGCCAGCTGCCTCTTGTTTTCCCACTGCAGTCCATAAAATGAGCTGACCAGCAGGGGGCAGTCTAGAGTGGTGAGATGTCACAGCCCTGCCGAATACACTGCTAACTCCCAGGACCATGCAAAGTCCAATTCTGTTACGGCAAGTGGGGATGTAGGCCATAGTAAGCACTGACACAGGCCAGATTCGATACCAGACAATGGGGTCACATCCACACAGTGTGGGGGTGCCTTAATGGATGTTTGAATGAAGGATGTTTGGCCCAGTCCTCACACTGGATCAGTTCCTTTACAAGATTCAGACTGTGAGGCCCATCAACACAGGAAAGTGCCCAAAAACAAGATGGCTCCTCCCCAGTTATGCAAAATCTGGACTCTGTTAGTGGCTGTAACCTGGGGAAAATCCATAAAGATCCAGACGATGAAGGCGCATTAACAGGGTCAGGCAGTAGCAGGACAAACGACTAAAATAATTTGCCTTCAAGACAATGCTGCACATATCAAAGACAAATAAGGCCAACTGTATGCGCATAGCAAAGACAAGTAACGAGCTGAAAGCTTAGAGTAAAGAAGAAAATGTTTATGCTTATCCTTGAACTGTGAGTCGATGACAAATATTGCAATATGCCCAGACCTACAAAAGCCATAGGGATAGCTCCCTTGTAATCTAACTAAACATGGTGTTTGCTCTCAGTTCCCTGTTGTCTCTGTATATGATTTTAGTTATTCACTCACCCCCCTCCCCCCCACCCCACCACCCCCCCCCCCCCCCCCCCAGCATCCAGAATGCAGTCTATTGCACAGTATCGCCCACAGCCTAGCTTGACCCCACGGGGGGGCAGTGACCACATGAGGTCACAGACGGTGGAATCGTCCATGACCTCATGGTTTCTCCCAAACATATGAAATAAATGCACAACACTGACGTACACCTGAGAAGGAACTCTGCAGTCTGACTGATTTATTGGCTTAAACTTTGCAATCCAGATATTTCCAGGATGCCATTACATCATTCAGCCCCTTCACTCATTACCACCAATGACTACTGCAAAGTAGTTTCGTATAGGTATATGATGGGTAGTATAGACCACTATGGGAGGCCAAAATCCACAGGAGGTTTTACTTCAATGGAAAATTGCTTAAAAAATGCTTAAACGCTTACATGAGCTAATCTATATGGTGAAAGGGTGTTGAAACAAACGCTCATCTGCTGCTGGTGTATTTAAGTTTATTCCAAGGCACCAAGCCGGTGAATCACATTTCTTCCATATTTCTGGAATACATATTTTACCCGCAATTGAGTAGTACAGAATGAGAGCTTTGGTATTCACTTAACGAGAGACATCTAGTTTTCCACAGCAGTCTCGGATTCATCGAGGGAGATTCCGTCAGAAATGCCCGTTTTCATAATGGTACCATGCAGCCGGGGGCAGAAACTGACAACCATTAGATGTGGTCTCGCTAAGCCTCCCAGACCCTCGTCCCACCCTTCAGCGAGCTACAGTCCATTCGTCCTCACATCAAATTAGCGACCGTGGTCTTGCTGTAGACCCACCCCAGGCGGCAAAGATAAGACGACGAGCCATTTTTCAATGTGCAATTTGACAAAATATCTTAGCGACATCCAGTGAATCAAAAGCGCCGGGTCGCCTTGTTCAGTTCAGATGTTTTTGCATTTGGCTACAGGGTACACCAACACAAGCGGAGACTGCCCACTACCTACACTGGCCTGAGTGCTGCACAGTCAGCACCGCCATACATTTCTGTAACTCAGAATCTGCAGGCACTATGTGTTGGAAGGGAAGAATACACGATGTTCAATCTTCGGCTGTATTTGTGAGGCAAGGAATCAAGGCCGCTTGTAGCGAAACCATTCGTGTCCTCCATAGCAAAACGCTCAATTGCGTGCTTAGTGTCTTAGTAAAAACAAAAAAGGGAGAGACGGATGCAGTGGAGGAATGATCAATTTGAAGAATTCCGTTTTTACGTTTGCACCAACCGGTTTGCTTATTTATTTGATCTCCCTGTCATGTTTAGTGGTTTAAAAATGATGCAATGGCATGTGTGTTTGTGAGTGTGAGTGTGTGTGTGTGTGCGCGCGTGCATGAGGGAGAGCAGGTGCTCATATGTAAATAGAAAAATACATGGGAATCTCTGCTTTGTTCATTTGCTAACCGTTTCCTCTCGAGCTGTGCGATCATCTCTCTAAACACCCAGCTACAAAAACCACAAGTCCAAGTAAAATGACTGCTGTAAAATGTAGCATTGAATGAAGGAATTAATAATTAAATTACAAAGAAAAAACACACAGCGACGCGGTGATGTATCGATACCTACCTAAATTTGGTTCCCATTTTGGCAGGTCCACTGACAAAAGTGTACGGGTGACAGCATTTCTTTTTGGGTCGACCATGTATGTAAAAATACGACCTGACAAAGATGAATAGAGTCCCTTTCGAATGAATACTGTATAAAAGCGGCGCCCAGCGGCAGTCGCCTCTCTCCAATTATGAAAAAAAAATCCCTCGGCTGTCAGTTTGCTTGAGCTTCCTCGAGTCCTTCTGGCCACGCCCACGTATGGCTGTACCGCCTACTAAGCGACTATTGAAATGTAACCAGGGGCGCATGTAACGAGAATATAGTTCAATAAAAAAAAAAAAACACTATGGACCCGATCCTAATAATGACATTTAACGTACAGTGTCATTTGCCAATTAAAATGGAAAACATTTCGTGCAGCTTTGCTTCACTTAAGCTCAGCCATGAGAAAGGAGGGAACCAACCACAGAAGAATACGGATTTTGATTGGCAGGTCTTTCACCAATTAAAAATGTATATTTTTGAAGAGACAGTTTATCACCCAATCCAATGTAACTTTTATAATAAGCTCCGGGAACATCTGCGGTCCGTCTAATCCACTGAAGATTTTGGCATTAGTGTGCAGCCTATGTTGTGTTTATATACGTTCACTTTTACATGCATAATTTAAACTATCAGGACTCGAGGCAAACAGACCCGGCTGAAGAGTTATGCGGTATACTCAGAGCACAGCGCCTCGTGGCAGTACCGCTGCCAATCAATACTGCACGCTCCGGCTCTCCTCAGGGCGGAAGAGTGCACGGATGCACCTGGCAACATGCTGTTCCGGCAACTGGATTTATTGCTAGAATAATTCAGGGTCGAAAGCTGGTGGTTTCTTTATTGCTGTAGTGTCCCCTCTGGAACCTCAAAACCCATTCCTTTTCAGCTGAAGTATCTGAAGTTTGCCGTTCGATAATGATGCTATGCAGTTACTTGAGAAGCAGTATTTATAGAAGGAAGCATAAAAGGGTGGCAGTTTGAAATACCAGTCAGGAAACACCTTTTAAGCTATAGGTGGTTGGTTAAAAACTTGTTTGGGGAACGTTTATTGTACCCTTGAGTAAGGTACTTTACTAGAATGTTCTCCTTAAATTCCCTGCTGAATGAATTAACTGCATGTAAAAAACAAACAAACAAAAAAACATAGCCCAACATTCAATCAACAGTTGCCCTTAACTATGGCTCACACTTAAATGCAAGTTGTCATCCTTATCCTCACAAAATACAGATTCAACTTCTAGACTTACTGGATTATTAGCCTTGGATTCCAAGCAATATCATATATGGTCAATTGAAATATGATTATATCATATATGAATATATGGCTTGGCGACCCTTTGACATGTGGTCATTTTAAGGCCAGACTGAACACATGGAGAAATGTTTCTATTCTACAAATAAGGAACCTCTGAAATAAAATTAACCACAGGCAGTGGCAGAACATGGGCTCTTAGGAAATCTCCCCAAAAAATCCCATCCACAAATATACAGATCACAAATCTCATTATGCTGGATCTTCCCCCGCAGTACTTTGCTTGTGGGATTATTTAAGGACTGGGTGTGTAGGTAATCAAATGGGCCCGTTGTGTTTTCTTGTGCTGACCCATATAGAGAGGACAACAATCAGAGGACAATACAATCTTAAAATCTGTCATAAAAGCAAATAGCACCCAATTTAAATACTGGGAGGCATGATATCCCGTGTTCATTTCATCATGAAGCCTTATAGCAAAATGGTTTCCCAGCTGTAGCTGAGGTAAAACCTATGAGTCAGTACACAATATATAAAGTTCTGGATCATTTAGATATAAAGCAATCTGGTTCTGGAGCAGTGGCGGCTAGTGAACTCAAAACAGGGGAATTACTCTGTGAATAGTTTGTTTTATTGTTAATCAAGGGAGATAAATGGGAAATGTTTAAGGTAATGATAGGTATAAAGGTAATGTTTGCTCCTCCCCTGTTTTGAGCTCACCAGCCTCCACTGCTCAAGATGAATGTTATATCTGACTGCAGGTAGCAGCATGGCCTTAAAGTCTTCCAGGAAAACAATGTAATCATCAAATTCCAGAGTCATAGACAACCTCAAGTTTTTTTTTAAATAATCAGTGTCACACATAGGATTTTGGGTGCTAGTTGTAATTTTTAGGTATTGGGGTGATCTGCACCTTATCCACAAAATCCAATCAAATTCCAGTGTTTTTGACATTTTGATGACGTTGATGAATTGTTATGTTATCACATGGCTTCACCACACCGATCTTGCCAACAAGTCTTGAAAGGTGTCAGACTAAAAGAAATACAGATGGGAGACCGGATAGCTCAGTCCGCTGAACAGCCATCTCGCCCACATGTCGATCCCCGGGAGACCTATGCCTCCTCTTCTCTGTAACCTTCTTAGTCTTCCTACTGTCTGAATAAAGAAAAATACATAAGGAGGGTGGCTTGGCCACTCTCCTTTAAAACAGCACTGCTGACGACTGAGTAGTACTGAGTTAGAGCCTGATTCAACGCATAGGTTTTACTTTACTGCCCCCATGTGGGCATAAGACATTACTGCATCATTTCCGACGCAAATACATGCACCAGTTCGCTACCTTGATATGCTGCTAGCCATTTGTGGCAGTTCTTGCTTAACATGATTAATTATGACTGTATAAAATAAAACTATATAAAATAAAATTAATTTGATTCATACACGTTTTTGACCGTTAAACAGTACTTACAATTAATGCAGTAATGATTGGCAAACCTTTGAAAACATTCGAATCATTGAAACGGCTGCAGAATTAAACAAAACACAAAAATAACATGGCAAATTGAAGATTTAAGAGCGATAACTGAGCATGAAATATACATATTGAAGAGCATAGGTAGCTGAGAATTTTTTTTTTCTAATGAACTTTATTGAAAAGGGTTGCATATACCATTAACTGTACATAGAACAGCAAACTAAATATAATAATAAAGAAACAAATAAAATGATATAATAAAAAAACAAGGAAACAGAATAAACATACATTATTCTTTGAAAAACCTCTCATATATATCTGTGGAAGTGATGCTTTGTTTAGTGTCAATTAGTGTAAGGGATTTCATGTACTCTTTAATCTCATGCAAGAAACTTCTAAAGTTGGGTGGAGTTCTTGAGTACTTGCATTTGTGTATGTGAAATTTGCCTTACAGAATGAATAGGTTTGTAATACCGGTGATGTCCTTTCCTCCATGAACAAAATACATTATCACACTTTTACAGTCAATTAAGATGTTTATCTTGATTTTACACACTATATATTGTTCAAGTTGAGTCCAGAAATTGATTGATTGGGTACAGTTGCAGAATAAATGGGTTAGGGATTCTGGTTCTATTGCAAAAACTGCATTTGTTTTCAATATTTAAAAATTAGAGCAATATAAATTTGTTGGATATATATTGTGTAAAATTTTGATGTGAACCTTTTATTTTATTGGAAATACAATACTTATAAGGCAACTTCCAGGCCTTCTTCCAGTCAGTGTCCATAAAGATGTTATTCCAAAATGCTTTCCCTCGTGGAGATATTCTCCTCTTTCCATGAAAAATATGACATATATGTTTGTTATTGCACTTTGAATCCATTACATCAAGTCCATTTTAGTCATTACATCAAGTCATTAGAAGGGGCTTTATTCTTAGTTTTTCTTGATACTGATAATGGCTTCTCATCAGGAAAGAAAGGGCATTAGGAATTGCTTTAGTTACATAATTAAATTCTTTACTTGTAACGGGGAAGGATTTAAAACGAAGAAAATGTTCATAACTAAGCATTATACCATGACAATCTAAATGGTCACATACGAAAATGATGTTCTAACAATCAATTTCTGTTTGAATATGGATTTTTCCTGACAGTGATATCTTCATTATTCCATATTATGGTTTTGTGAGGGGAAACGTTGTGGGAATAACACAGTTTCCACGCTAAGGGTGCCTGTATAAGTGTAGCTGAGAAATGGTTGTTGTTCCAGAACACGATGACGTGCATGTTGTATTAATGGACTGACGACCCCTCTCCATCGACATCCCCTTTCGTCATGACAACCGTCGAACGAGCACCAAATACGCTGCCCCCTCTCACACACCCGTTTGCCACCATCAAAGTCGCCCGCCCCAGCAGAAGTTTCTGCTCAAGTTTTTCGGGGGTATTCTCGAGAGAACCGGACTGCGCCGGACTCAACCCCACAGCGCCTGTGTGGATAGCGGCATAACTTGCTCTCCTCCAAATCTCGAATACAAAACTGTGGGAAGGTGACACCACGAAGTGTGCATTTCCGAGGAGTTTGTGAAGAATTCGCTCTGACCAAAACCAGTAAGTTTTTGCTATTATTAGTATAGGTAGAAGTGTGATCTGGAAATAAATATTTATTTCAACACTTCGATTACTACTTGAATGTCATTTACAGATCACAGTGTAGCCTATTTGGGGTGTTTTTAAGCACGTTGCATCTCGGGGTTAAGAAGGGAATATCATTCCATAAGGATATTATTCGTAGATCAATAAGAAGTTACATAAAAACACTAACAACGACCCTGACTCTATTCAGCAAAGACTGTCTGCACCTCTACCTGTTCTATAAAACGAGATGATTCCAGTTCGGCTACGTTACGGAATATTTGAAAAGAAAGTTGTCTTTAGTGTCGTCATCATTTTGAAAACATCAACTGTCAACCATGTCAACTAAGGCTATCTTCGCGGTAAACTAAAACAAACAATTGGTTTTGATGTATGTTCAGTATGTTTCATTGGAAAGACGCTGCAGAACAAGTTTGTCTTTCATTTTCTGCTGTTCACATGCCATACATGAACACAGCGCTTGACTGCTGCACCTTCCTGCATTCTGCCCTTAAGGATTTAAGCAGTGTATAAAGCACATGCTATGTGGACAGTGACTATTTTACCATATCTGTCATTGTCTTTGTATGTATATGCACATCGATGCACACACTCACACACACATCATGCTTTACTGGCATGGCAATCTTAGTTATTGCTACCAACAATTGGTATTGCTATACTGAGGGGAGTATGGCCCCTCATTCCAAACAATCACCCTGCCTTGATTCCTCCTAACTCACCCACTCTGTTCTCTCTCCCAGAAACAAAAACACACTTTCCCTTCCCTTTTTGCCTTTTTAATCATAACCCTGCGCAATAAAAAAATATATAATCAGTCCGCTGGATAAATAGACTAAGGTTTCCGTACAAGGGAGCTAATAATCTCACCCAGCAGTCCTCAGTCATGGTGCTAGAGAGCCATCGGGTGTGATGGTTTTGTTGTTAATCAGCATGGAATGGATTGATTATGCAGTTAACTCACTTAAATGGTTTGTAGTACTGTGTGTTTGCCTGAACTGCTGTGGATTCTGAGGTGAACACAGTCATGGTTGAGGACCACAGAGCTGGCTGCTTCACCAAGGAGGGGTCGTTGCGTCTGGCTGACAGTGGAGGTTCTCGTGCTTGCTGACATCTCTGGGCTCCCTCTTTCACTCCCTCCCTCTCTCCCTCCTTTCAGCCCTGAGTCAGTCGGCCCTCCCTGATGTTCTCGCTGTCGGAGCTGGCCTCCCTACCGGACGGTGGCTGCTACAAGCTGCTGAAGCCGTGGTGGGAGGTGTTTATGGAGTACCTGGTGGTGCTGATGCTGATGGTGTCTGTCCTGGCCGGGACCCTCCTGCTATCCCGGGATGGGGTAGTGTGCCTCCCCATCAACCCCCACTCTGCCCCCGCCCCGCCCCAGAACCAAAGCTCCACCCACCATCCCGGCACAGACTCCGCCCGAGTCCCTCCACCGACCAATCACAATGGAGCCCCTCTTCCTCATCATGACAGGCCCCCTCCCCCTGTTCAACAAGCACCGCCCACTCCGCACCAAGCCACTCCCAGTCATCACCAGGCCCCTCCCCCCAGGGGCCGGCGCACACACCTGGACTACCAGCAGTACGTCTACATCGCCCAGGTGTGCTACCACGAGGCCCTGCCCTGGTACTCCCGCTTCTTCCCCTACGTGGCCCTCCTCCAGTCCCTGGCGCTGCTGGCCGGTGGGTCTTTCTGGTTCCACTTCCCTCGCACGTCCTCACGTATCGAGCACTTCCTGGCTATCCTGGGAAAATGCTGCGAGTCACCCTGGACCTCCCGTGCGCTGTCGCTCACCGCTCAGGCGGAGGCGAATGGAGCCGGGGCTGGGGGCGGGGCTAGTGAAGGGGGTGGGGCCAAGCTGCTGCCACCTTCCCCTCTCCTTTCCCGCTCCCCCTCCATCGCTGGCCAATCCAGCCTGGACTCGGGCACAGACAGCCCCCTGCTGGTCAGGTCTGATAGCGCGTCCACCGCTGCCACTCCCACCGCCATCATGCCCCCTTCCCCCTGCCCCTCCGCCCTTTCTCGCTGCTCCTCTCTCTCCTCTGTGTCTTTCTCTGCACCCTCTCTGCCCCTGCCTTCCTCCCCCCCACCTGTGGATGGGCCCTCCGTGCCCGACGGCGGCTCCAGGACGGCCAGCCTGGACCGCAGCGATGGGGAGCAGGCCAGGGCGCTGTTTGAGAGGGTGCGCAGGTTCCGGGCCCACTGTGAATCCTCCGACATCATCTACAAGGTCAGTCACTCTAATCCCTCTCTGGTTTTTATGGTGCATCAGTTCGCTGCATGCTATTGAACAATAGCAAATATACTATCTGCAACAGCCGTAGGAGGTTCCCAAAGTTTTTCCAACTTTTGCCATCAAACAGCTTTTTTTGTAGCTGTGATGTGGGCTGTTGACAGCTGTAAAAATATATTGACTTAAAAATGTTAAATAAATTTGAAAAAAAAACACCTTTGTAAGACTCCCACAGGTGTACCTAACTCAGACGTGTCTCCCACAGGTGTACCTAACTCAGAAGTGTCTCCCACAGGTGTATCTAACTCAGACGTGTCTCCCACAGGTGTACCTAACTCAGACGTGTTTCCCACAGGTGTACCTAACTCAGACATGTCTCCCACAGGTGTACCTAACTCAGACGTGTCTCCCACAGGTGTACCTAACTCAGACGTGTTTCCTACAGGTGTATCTAACTCAGACGTGTTTCCCACAGGTGTACCTAACTCAGACGTGTCTCCCACAGGTGTACCTAACTCAGACGTGTCTCCCACAGGTGTATCTAACTCAGACGTGTCTCCCACAGGTGTACCTAACTCAGACGTGTCTCCCACAGGTGTATCTAACTCAGACGTGTCTCCCACAGGTGTACCTAACTCAGACGTGTCTCCCACAGGTGTACCTAACTCAGACGGTATTCAAGGTGCTGCAGTTTGTGCTGATCATGAGCTACACGGCGCCTCTGCTGGGGTCCATGTCCTTCAGCCACAGGTGCGAGCCCCAGGCCCACGCGCTCACGGGCTACACCGCCTTCCAGTGCACCCACAGCCTGGCCTCTGTGCTGCGCAAGCTGCTCCTGGCCTATCTGGGGCTGGTGGGCCTCTTCGGGGTGCTGGGGATCTACACACTCAGCTGGGTCTGCCACAGGTGTGTGTGTGTGTATGCGTATATATGAGTGAATTTGTGTGTGTTTGTGTGTGTGTGAGAGAGAGAGAAAGAATGATTCTATGTGCGTCTGTGTATGAGTGAATTTGTGTGTGTGTGTATGTCTGTGTGAGTGTGTGAGTCTGTTAGAATCTGTGTGTGTATCTGTGTATGAATGAGTGTGTGTGTGTGTGTGTGTATGTGTATTTTAGTGTCACTGCCCATTCTTTAGATTAGCAGCTCGATTTCACTGTGTTTTTGGGGTCCCCCCTGCATCCGTCCTCAGATCCCTGAGGCAGTACTCCTTTAGCCGCCTGCGAGAGTCGGGCTCCTCCATGCAGGACGTCCCCGACCTCCGCAATGACCTGGCCTTCCTGCTGCACATGGCGGACCAGTACGACCCCCTGCTGGCCCAGCGGCTCTCCGTCTTCCTGTCGCCCGTCAGCGAGACGCGGCTGCTGGAGGAGAGCCTGGAGCGGCGCTGGGGGGCGGAGCGCTTGCGGGCGATGACCGCGGCGGACCCGCGCGGGCGGCCCCTGCTGCAGCTGGTGGCCCTTCCCCGGCTGCCCCGCGCGCTGTTCTCCCTCGCCCAGCTGGAGGTGCTGAAGCTGGAGCTAATCGGCGAGGCCAAGCTCACCGCGGCAGTGTCTGGCATGACCTCCCTCAGGTGCGCACGGCTGACTTGCACAGGTGCTTTAGAGATGCTGCACAGCCAGGTCTGTCACTGCACCTTGATACCTGATTGATTGATTTGCTGGTTGGTCGATTGATTAAAACTTATTGATCTGCATCCCGCAGAGAGCTGCACCTGTACCACTGCCCTGCAGCTGTGGAGCCGGGAGCCCTGCCAGTGCTCAGGGAGAGGCTGGAGGCGCTGCACCTCACCTTCACCCAGGCTTTGGAGATCCCCACCTGGGTGTACACTCTGCGGGGCCTGCAGGAGCTCCACCTCACAGGGCGGCTGAGCGCCGAGGGTGGGGGCGGGGGCGGGACCAGCAGCGGTGGGCGTGGCTGGGCGCTGGCCAGCCTGAGGCAGCTACGGCACCTTCGCACTCTGGTCCTCCAGGGGGCGCTGTTGCAGAGGGTTCCTAGCGAGCTGGGGGAAGTGTCGGGCAGCCTGCTGCGGCTGGAGGTCCACAACGAGGGGGCACGTCTCCTGGTGCTGACTGGGCTCCGCAGGGTGTCTGGCCTGGCCGAGCTCCAGCTCCAGGGCTGCCAGCTGGAGTGCCTGCCGTCGGCACTGCTCTCTCTGGCTGGTCTCCGCAGCCTGGACCTCTGCCACAACGCCCTACGGACCCTGGAGGGCCTACTGGGCCTGCAACACCTCCGGCGGCTTTCCACACTACGGCTAGCGCACAACCGCGTGCTAGCGCTGCCTGCTAGCGTGGGCATGCTAAGGGCCCTGGAGCTCCTGGACCTGGGCCACAACCAGCTGCAGAGCCTGCCTCCAGCACTCTTCACTCTGCACAGGCTACGGCGCCTCCTAGTGGCAGGCAACCTCCTGGAAGACCTTCCAGCAGAGGTGGCGGCCCTGACACTGCTGTCCGAGCTGGACCTTAGTGGGAACAAGTTGGAGAGGCTCCCCCCGCTCCTCCCAGCTGGACTGCGGACGCTGAACTTTGCTCACAATTCTTTGGGGCTCCTCCCGGCCTCGCTGGGGAGTCTGGGTGAGCTGTCACACCTAGACGTGCGAGGGAACAGCCTGGAGACGCTCCCTGCTGAGCTGGGGTCCTGCACAGGGCTGAGGGGTGGAGGCCTGCTGGTGGAGGACTGGCTCCTCCTCTCTTTGCCCCCCCATGTCAGGCAGACCCTGCTGCAGCCTGACTACGTCCCCCCCGAAACCCCTGCCGGAGCACCTGGGGACTCCCACTCCCACTCTAGCCTGGATTCAGATGGCTTCCCTGCGTTCTCAGCTACACAGTGGAGCTTTCTATCAGCTCTGGAGTCACGAATATAGATACACATTAGGAGTCACAACTTCTTTTTTTTTTATTATTTTTTACCCTGATTTTTTTCCCACTTTTCCCAACCCAACTCCATGGAAAGGACTGTCTGTCGCCCCTAGGCTGCAGGATGGAGCATTCTGTCCTGTATAGCCTGAATATTAGTCGAATGTATGAGACGGCCATGCCATTTATTAAACCACAGCCCAGAACTAAGGTTGTGAACTTGATGTGAGCCATAACATGCTGCCAATCAAGTCATAAAAGGAGGGATATGAGATTTTCCAACTTTGTCAATCTAGATCTGCTGCATATGCATCCCAACTATTTTTCACACGCTTCTTGTCTGATACAATTAAATATGAGTAGCATTAGTTCTAATGTGCACCACTGACCTTAATTTCCTTCAGAAAACTGACAGCATTTGTCAGTTGCTCTGGAAGAGTGTCTACAAAATGATTGCAATATATATATAAAACATTACAGTCATTTAGCTGATGCTTTTATCCAAAGTGACTTATAGTTGATTGGGCTAGCCAAGGGCCAATCCCACTGGCTCAAGGGCCCATCAGCAATGGTGTTCTTGCGGTGGCTGTACTGGGACTTGAACTGCCAGCTTCACGGGTCCCAGTCATGTACCGTGGCCACTACGCTATAGTTTACATGTAATGTAATGTAATGTAATGTAATGTAACATTTGTAACATTTTCTTACTGGTTGAACAATATCAACATAATGATGCTAATGGTTTAACAGAAGAGGAAGAGGAGAGTTCCCTTCCTTTCATTGCATTGTATTATATAAAGATTTTTGATTGAAATATGCATCCTCTGTCAACTTATTTGATTTCTTTTTGCACAATTAAATTTAAAGCAACAATTTTGTTTGAACAAAATTTGAAATTTGAACAAATGTTGATATCTTTGTTTGGGTCTGTTTTGAAGTGTGTCCCTTTTTCTTAAGAAAATCTGAATCTGAATTAAAAAAAAATAAAATAAATACAATAAAAAAAAAAGGTCAGAGTCTGAAACCGCATGCCAAAATTGCAAGCCACAGAGCTCCAGTGCATTAACCTGACAGAAACACAGAAACACGTTCAGACTGGTTCCCCAGTCTTCTGCTGCCTCCTCTAGAAGTAGCCTCTTCAACCTCACTGCCACAGACAGCCACAATAGCCATTATCCTCCCCCCACCAACACACACCCCCCTCTCAGTATTAATGCCCTGATAATGGCCTCATGCACCCCCCCCCACCCCATACATACCCCATATCCCTCCTCCCCTCACCTCCAGCAACGCTTTGGAATCTTTCCAGTCTTTTGTGTGTGCACTGAATTTATGTCCACGAATATTAAGGCTGATACATTGTGTAGCATAAGCTCTTCAGGATGCTTGTTGAGTGATATCCTCTCAGCGTATGTCAGGGAAAGGAATTTGGTTATGTCTTGTCTATGCTTTGTATGATGCATAAGTTTGATCATTCACCTGTAACGCTCACTGGGGACACCTTCATGTGCACAGAAAGCATGGGTCAAACAGGGGTGCTGCGGTAGACTTTGGTGAGAAAATGCCAAAAAAACAACAAAAAGAATCACAAACACAGAGAGGTTGCACTCTCTCCCAGATTCCCTGGTGGGGGCACAGCCATTCCAACCATTTTGCTAGGGTATTTCACCTGTATTGTTTCACTGTATTCAGCTAGCTGGTAAAGAAATAAAAATTCAAGTTGCACATCTTTTGTCCGAATGAATAATATAATGTAAACTTAACTTTTTCTTCTTATCTTACAAAGTACCAACATTTTTCAAAAGCAGGACATGATGGATGGACTAAATATAACGGTAGGGGACAGCATGATAGCTAGCCAGAGAAGATCAGTCACATATAACAGAGAGTAAGACTACATGTGCATTTCTGTATTTACATTATCTGATAATCCAGTATCATACTGTTATGCTATAGTCTTATGAATGTGTGGTTAAAGATGCCGATAAACAGCTGTTCTTCGAACTTCGAACTCTGAGCGGGTAAGTTTCAGCCCTCCTACTTCCCAAGCGCTAAAACTGATCCATACCTTTGGACTGACTGGCAGAGAAACGGACCAATGACAGTAAAGTTTTTGGAGCCTTACAAAAGACTGACGCCGGATGTGACCAATGGTAATGGTGGATTCCTTGAAAGGCGGTAGTTCCGGAAATAAGTATAAACTTGAGGCCTGTCCATGTGGAGTTGAGCAGCGACAGTCGGAGCCAAATTTGTAATATCATCGTAAGGTAAGAATCGTGTATGAAGATAGTCTTTTAATGAACTGAACACCATTTAAGTGTTTACATTAGGCCTTATTTTATACAGGAAGTTAAAATGAATGCTGGTATTTCAGTTAATAGCGGATAATAACTGTTTTAGCGGGCTGTACGTAGCCAACAGCTTGTTAGATACGTGCATTGTGACCAAACCGGCTTTTATTCATTGTTATGAGTTATCTGAATGTAAAGTGCAGTGCACAGATGGCCAGTATCAACATTCACGTATGGACTGTAAAAAATATGCTGGCTTTGAGATCATTACATAGAATATGTGAGGATATTGTTTAGGTTGCCTGCAAGCGATACATTTAGCGAATGGTGTTTGAATGAGACGGTGGTGGGTTCCATTGTTTGGATAGCAGTTACGGCCAACTGTGAAAGAGAATTTTAGGTATTCGGTTAAGTTAAATAATATAATTATTTTGCTGGCTAACTGACGTACCAGTATACATTTTTCCATATTAAACGGTGTGCGTTTTTGTAAGACAGTAAGCTCGAATTCAGCTAAGGTTGTTTCACGATTTGAATTAAAAGACTTTCAACTTGCATGTTTATCCAGCGCCTATAAGGGGCGTTGAATTTACGCGGGGGAAATTAAACAAGGGTGGTTAGCTGTGTCGCAGTAGTATAAGGACGTTGATTTGCAGTTTGACTAGCTCCTTGGCTGGTTACCGGTTTGATCACTCCGTTTGAGTCTTGTCTGGGTAGTAATAGCCAAAGGCCCCAGTGAATGGCTTTGCTGCAAAGCTAATCAACAGCGGTGACCGGATTTAACCAGCTAAGGTTAGCTAGCTCAACGCTTTTTGTGGCTATGTCATATTTATCAAGATGAATGACTGCATCTACATTCCCGTCCCCCATAGCTATCATAAACCTGAGGGGGTGGGGTGTGGTTATTAAACAACTGCTAAGATATTTCATTGCTGCTGGAAGAAAAAAGAAACAAAAGGAAAAAGGTGCTGGCGGTTTCTGGCCTAGCTTTCCTGAAGCTGACTGGGGTCATCAGCGAGCAGCATCCTTACGTAGAATCTCAAGCTAGCTAACCACTCAACTTAAATGTTGTGTGTGTTTGTACAGTGCATTGGCGTAGGGAGTACTGCCTAGTTCAAATGCAGGATTTACACTTTCGTTTGTTTCACCAGTAGCGCCATAATTTCAAGTTGTAGCTACCCATGATTTGCCACTCGCTGCCGTTATGTAAGATCCGTTTCAAGCAGTGTCGGGGAATGAGTAGATTTTTTTTGTTTTTACTAGCGATATATGTTTTCACACGACCTGAGTAATTTCACACGACTCTGGTTTGCTGTGCTTTCGTCGCAATGAAGGTTTTATTGACCATCCAATATTTTCATCCAGTTTTTGTGATTTGTTTGAATGCATGTCACAACACAAAAGTCTATGCGCGTAAGGCATCTATGGATAGATTTGGGCTGTAGAGTGAATGAGTACTAGCGACACATGGTGACAAGAGGTGTGAATCGTGACCCCCTCCCTCCCCTATTGCTTGGCAGCATGGCTGACAACGACGTTGAGAATGAGCTGCTCGACTACGAGGATGACGATGAACCGCAGGGAGCCCCGGAGAGCGCCGTGCCGGCGGGGAAGAAGGAGGTCAAGGGCTCTTACGTCTCTATCCACAGCTCCGGCTTCCGTGACTTCTTGCTGAAGCCCGAGCTGCTCCGTGCCATCGTGGACTGCGGCTTCGAGCACCCCTCCGAAGGTGAGGTGACCGGAGCCCGAGGGGACCCTGTGTGAGGCCGCCTCATGTTCGTATGATTGGCTGATCACTGTGAGCTGCCACCTTTGTTGCATTTTCCTGTCAAAATATTTAGGTTGAAATCTTTGCATTGGCACCAATATACAGACCAGGGACCACACACGCTTCCAGTCCTGAATTGCTAATGTGGAAACATGTTAGTCTTGGAAACAAATTCTTCAAACCTGTTAGTCAATCAGTGACTGAAAATAAGCATGTAAGTGCTAATACACAAACAAAGGCACACATTCTGACCCCCGGGACAGGGGTTTTATGATGTGAATAGGCTATTGAAGAACAATATAATATCCTGCCATTGTGTTTCATGTCTATCAAACTGTATTAAGAAAAGACAATGAAAGGAGTAAAATTTCAGCTTCTCTTGACCCAGGAGTGGGTGTAGGTCTTATGTCCCCAGTACATGCTTCTGCAGGGCTAGCAAACCCTGGTCTTGGTGTGGGGAGCAAGGTCTGTGGTTTATGCTTTCACTTTAACATCAACCATCTGCTGCATGTTGAGAAACCAGAAGCATAGTGTTAACTACATGATCAAAATTCAACTGCTGCAGTTGATTTTAAAAACCGGCACACCCTGTGTGGCAACTCCTGTTTGCAAACACGTGTTAAACCAGAAGTCATATTAATTTCAGGTAAACTTTTTTTTCTGCCTTCATTTGGAGGAATATTTCAGTAGTTTGGGGTTTGTCTTATACTGTGCTCTTGACATGCATGGACAGTAGTCCCATTTAGAGAATTCTCCTGTCTCCATTAAGAAACCTTTGCCTACATTCCCTCCATTCAGACAGAAAAATTGTGGTAGCCTGTACAAGAAACAGACTGAAAGGTAATAGTGAAATATAATGGGTGGCTGTTTGTTGTACTGTTCAGCAGTTGCACATTCACTTAGAGCTCCCGTTGATCTTCTGGCCCATTTCTGTGCTCATTACTGAATCATGAATCCTTTGTCTGAACATTCATTTCTGTGTAGGTGGTTCTCCTGTTCAAAATTTAATGTTCCTACCATTGTTGAACTATTTATATCATCTTGTCCTGTTCGTTTTTAACCATCTCAACAGAAGTTTTATGAAATTCAAATGTGGGAAATGATATGGGCCTGTATCCACAAAACATCTGACTAGGAGTGCTGATCTAGGATCAGGTTTCCTCCTATCCCTATCCCACCCTTACTACTACTGTGTTAAAATGTAAAACTGATTCTGGATCAGCACTCCTGCCCTGAGGCACTCTGAAAATACTGGTTGTAGTCCAAGATGGCAACTTGTCTGTCAAGAAAGCAATCGCACTTAGACTCCTGACCCAGAGCAAAGCATTTTTGTGTGATTTTTTTTTAAATTTTTTTTCCATCCCACTTTTGCTCGCTAACATCTGAATTTGTTGTTTTGTTTCAGTCCAGCACGAGTGCATCCCCCAGGCCATCCTGGGCATGGACATTTTGTGCCAGGCCAAATCGGGTATGGGGAAGACGGCTGTGTTTGTGCTGGCCACCCTGCAGCAGATTGAGCCTGTTGACGGACAGGTTAGTGCCCCAGCCCCTAGGGAATGTTGTGTGAAACCCTCGCTGAGCTATGCAGTGGCTTTGTGACTATGGAAAATCTGTGATTTTTAGTTTTGATATTGGGAACTGAGATCATGGGTTTAAATGAATGTTTAGCATCAGTTGTGTGTAATGTCTTGATTAGTTAATGGTTATTTCATTCTGTTCTGGCTGCCTGTCACTGCAGCTCCCCCAGCTGATCTGGGATCAGTGTTTCAGCGTTTCCCTCTCCTCTCCAGGTGTCTGTGTTGGTGATGTGCCACACTCGTGAGCTGGCCTTCCAGATCAGCAAGGAGTACGAGCGCTTCTCCAAGTACATGCCCACAGTGAAGGCGGCCGTGTTCTTTGGCGGCCTGTCCATCAAGAAGGACGAGGAGGTCCTGAAGAAGAACTGTCCTCACATCGTGGTGGGCACGCCCGGCCGCATCCTCGCCCTCATCCGTAACAAGACCCTCAACCTCAAGAACGTCAAGCACTTCGTCTTGGATGAGTGCGACAAGATGCTGGAGCAGCTTGGTAAGCCTTGCCTCCATCTTGGCTCCTGTGCCTTACCACTCATACTCATGTTTCCTATTGCGACCCATATGTCCTACCATCATTTTGATCCCTTTCTCTCCATCTTGTTTCCTCTGCAGACATGAGGCGTGACGTGCAGGACATCTTCAGGTTGACGCCCCACGAGAAGCAGTGCATGATGTTCAGCGCCACCCTCAGCAAAGAGATCCGCCCCGTCTGCCGCAAGTTCATGCAGGATGTGAGTTTTCAACACTTCAGTGTGATATCACTTCCTGTGCACCCATTCCTGTCTCTGCTTACCATTTGTGGGCTCTCATAGTGAGGACTTTATTGCATTTTAGTGCATCCCCTTCCTTTCTTCCCTACATTAGAATAAGAAACCTGATGATTGCTTTTACTTAAAATCTTGTAAAAGAAATGTTTATAAACAAGCACAAATTCACAATAGCTGTGACCAGGCCACTCCCACTGCTACGCCCCCTTTTAGCCAATTTGCACGAACAGAAACACACACCTACACACGCACACACACACTCAACCTCTGCCAAATTTCAGCCTCGTAGGGCAAAAACTGGCTGCCAAAGGGTGGGGAAATTTTTGTGGTCCAACCTACAGAGTGACGTATAGAGCTGCTTGTCACAGCTGAAAAAGTCATATGCTTGGAAATCTCTTAATGGCCCATCAGGGCCCGTAATAATTATTGTTCCTGCATAAATAATCTGTATTAACCAGCACTTACTCTTTCTACTCTCGTTGCTTTTCTGGGTGACAATCATTTGTAAGGCAGGGCCTCATAGTTAGCATTTTTTTTCCTTTGCTCATATATCCAGTTTGATAATTCCACAGGCAGTGCAGGTCTGGTACCTGTTTTGGTTAAGTGGTGCACCCTGTTTTGTGCCTGTTGTGCCATAGTGACTAGGCAGGTTCTGTGGGTAGTTAAATGCAGCTGGTGTCTTTGGATGGCTAATGCCTTGTCTAGAGCCCAGTGGTTGGTATGTAGAGCTTCCACCATACTGCTTTTACCTATCCTGTTCTTTTAAGCCTGCAGACAATAATAGTGGCAGGGGCCTGGGTCTCAGTTTTGATTGGGCTGGAGACTCTTCATTAGGTGTCATCAAATGGTGACTTTACCTGGTGCTCTCTCTCACAGCCCATGGAGGTGTTTGTGGATGACGAGACCAAGCTGACGCTACACGGCCTGCAGCAGTACTACTGTAAGCTGAAGGACAGCGAGAAGAACCGCAAGCTCTTCGACCTTCTGGACGTCCTTGAGTTCAACCAGGTAACCACCATGCCCAGCTGTCGGTGTATCCACATACCTGAGCGAGTGACAACTATTAGCACGTTAGATAATCCACATGGTGGAGTGTGAAGTTTCCCTATTAGCACATTAGCATATTCCCACAGCAACGTTGTGAGTGAGAGCTATTAGCACATTACTGTATTCCCATAGCAAAGTAGCAGTGGCAACAATGAGCACTACAGCATTTTTGTATGGCAGAATGGGCTGCAAAATCAGATCTAGGATCAAGTTTTTATTTTTCATCAATAATGGGTCCGATTAGGAATGAGAACAGGTGTTTAACGCAGGCGTGAGTATTAGTGTAGCAGTCTGTGTTGATGCAGGTGTTGATCTTCTTGGTCGCTTGCAGGTGGTGATCTTTGTAAAGTCGGTGCAGCGGTGTGTGGCGCTCTCTCAGCTGCTGGTGGAGCAGAACTTCCCAGCCATCGCTATCCACAGGGGCATGGCCCAGGAGGAGAGGTAAGTCAAACCCACCAGCTCTGAACGTGAGGTGGGAGAGGGGGACCCCCAGATATGTCTGAGGGGTTGTGGCCTATGTTTGTGTGTGAGTGGCCTGGAGATGGTTGCATTCGGGTTGCTAAGTTCAGAATACTGCTGCATGAGTGGCCTGTACATATTCATCAAGCGCCTTTTGGTTTTATTTCATTTAGTTAAAGCGGACTGTGCACAGCAGTTGACATCGATAACTACCCTGAAGCACTGTCATTTTGTTAGAAGTTTAGTTATAGAAGTAGGTTCCGGTGTACTGATGAAGTGATTATCATGAAGGCCTCATCTGGCCAGTTTAAGTTCCTGCATTTCTTAAAAATAGATATAAAATAAATAACTAGTCCATCTCTTACCCCCCCCCCCCCCCCCCCCCAACCAGGCTGTCTCGGTATCAGCAGTTCAAGGACTTCCAGAGGAGGATCCTGGTGGCCACCAACCTGTTTGGCCGAGGTATGGACATCGAGCGAGTCAACATCGTCTTCAACTACGACATGCCTGAAGACTCCGACACTTACCTGCACAGGGTAAGTCCCACGGACCGCTGGTCCCCCTCTGGAGCACTTTCACTGTTTGACCACTGGGTGGCACCAAAAGCCCATTGGTACAAAGTGGGGAAAAAAACTCAAGGTCCTAAAAGTACAGTTCTGTTCCAGTTGTTTCTATGGAGGTCTCTTGTTTACTGACACAACAAAGGCAAGAGAGGGAAAAGCATAATTCCCCTTATGCAGCTGGTGTGTAAATTAGTGTACAGCACTATGTAAATATACCTCAGCCCCCCCCCCCCCCCCCCCCCGAGGCTGTGTACCCCTGACACACTTAAGACCAGGGCTTGGTAATCTGAGTGTGGCCCGTCTTCTGTATTGGGCCCAGACACCTTTTCATCTCGCTTAGTGGGGCAGGCCAGTAGATTGGGGGATGAGAGGCCATGTCCAAAATTTATTTTTTTTGTCAGTGAGAAAAAGTGGCTACATTAAAATATCACCAGGCTGTCATGTATTCAAGTGAAATGTAGAGGGTTTTTTTTTTTTCAGCAGTAAAAGGGAAAATGTACAAGTGTTTGGCCTTTTGGCTGATGGTAATTTCGGTTGTTGGGTGTTAGAGATCGGGCTGGGTTCAGTCACCTGGGTTGTGCTCAAACATCCGTCTTCCTCCTCCCCCTGCAGGTCGCCCGTGCTGGAAGGTTTGGGACGAAGGGGCTGGCGGTCACCTTCGTGTCAGACGAGACGGACGCAAAGACCCTGAACGACGTGCAGGACCGCTTCGAGGTCAACGTGGCCGAGCTCCCCGAAGAGATCGACATCTCCACCTACAGTAAGCAGCGCCCTCTCACTTGCACACACCTGAGCGTTATATCCTGGGTGTGCGAAAGTCAGAAACCAGCAACTGGGTTCCCCGAGATTCCAAAATCAACTAATCAAAATCCAGTAGTCAAATTCAATTTTATTTATGTAGCCGTACAAGAGCATTGTCACAGCCACGCTACATAGATTAAGGCTACATGGGCAAGCCGATGGTGACAGAGGCCAGTCAAGACTACAGCTCAGAGAAGGAGCCCATTTGCTGTTGACTTGCACTCATTACTGGAAGTCCTGAATCAGAGGCAAAAATTAAAGACTAGACAACCTTGAAAGTAACATTTTGACACAAGCATTTTCACTGAATCCATCACATTTTTTCTTGCTGAGATGTAGCCTATCTAGATAACCATGTCTGTGTTTTGTACACATAATAATCCCTTGGGGTAATGCTGGGTCAGAACCCACAGTCTGCTCTCGAAGTGATTTTGGTTTGGACTGGAGATGAAAGCGGATCCCAGGCTAGCTCTCATTCTCTGACATCGGGCCATTTTATTATATTGCTTTACTGATGGTGTGAAACCGTTCTGAAGTTAAACCAGCTACAAAGTTATTTTTTTTATGGTACCTGTAAAGTACTGGGGCCCTTAAATGTGCTGTTCGCCCAAACATGAAAATGACACGACCGTCTGCTTAGCTTTGAATGCTTTACTTCAATCCAGATATTTTTCCATAAATCTTCTCCGGTTTCAGCACGATCTATGAGAGCCCTTCAGCCAAATGTTATGGAATTTTTTTGATGGGGGGGAGGGATCTTCCATGTCTCAACTTCACTTAAATTAGGATTTAACAAAAAAAAAAAAGGCATTCAAATTAAGTAGCATGTACTTATCAAGTAGTAATTTTGTCCTTTTAATTGTTTGGGTGGAGTTCCCCTGTAAGCCCTTGATTTGATAGCATGACGGTGTGTGTGGGAACTTAAGCGTGTTACTCGCTGGCTTGTGGGTTTTATGTCACTTTTTGAAAGCTGATGCAGCACAGTTCTATTCCCGTTTTAAAACATTTTAGTTGTTTTTGTGCTAGTGAAGCGGTGGCTGATGCTTTACCTTCCCGGTGTAATTACATTTGAAGCCGTTTCACAGGCGTAAACGCGTCCTGTAAAAACGCACGGAAGCAGCATTGCTTACAGAGGAGGACGGCTAATGCTCTTCTAGCGGGTAGTCATGCTTAACAGGTGTTGGGATCAGTTCTGCTATGGGTTCCTTTTCCCGGGGGGCTCAAAAGCGCCTGCAGGTCAGCTGCCAGCTTTGGTCTTGTAAAGGTGCGTGTGGACACGGCCTGTTTAGTGACTCCAGTTAATCACTTAGGTGCTGAAATCCTCTCTCCCGAAAAAAAAAAAAAAAAAAGATAACTGTGCCCCCCTCCAGGGCTGGAGTTTCATACCTCAGCACTGTTCCAAACCACCTCGGTTTGTCGGCACGGTGACGGACATTGCAGCCAGCGGTAGGATGGAGCCAACGGGCATGGGAACGTTAAGGAGCCGCGGCTGCGGTCTGACATAACGGCGTTGTGTAACGGGCGCGGTGTCGGGCGCCCAGGCGGGCATCCCATCGCGTAATCGAATTGTCGAGTAACTTTAGACGCGGGCCGCAAATTTGCCGTTTCATGTTGTAACTCATCGGGAGGTGGTAATGAAATTCCCAGCTGTTGCTGAAAATGATGGTTAATTGCCTGGAGGCCATGTGAACTAACAACCCTCTCTCTCTGCCTTTTTGTCTGCCCCCCCCCTCCTTTTTCCTCTGCAGTTGAGCAGTCCAGATGAGCTCTTCAGATCCCCCTGCAGTTATCATGTACCCCCACACGACACACGCGTATACACACACACACATACACACGCTCACCTGTGACGTATTTTTGGATTTAAAAAAACAAAGGAAGAAAGAAGTCTGCGTGTTTATTTTAAAAGCCCCGACCCCGACCCCCACCCCCACCCCCCCAACCCGTTGACTTGGTTCCCAAGTGCTAATAATTTTATCTCCGGAGTGGGCACCAATTATTAATTTTGTTTCCTTGTTAATCGTGGTTTTGTTTTTTCTTTTTTTCTTTTTTCTTTTTTGGTTACTGAAATTAAAAAAAAAAAAACTTTTTATACAATGGTGCTCTATTGTTGTTGTGTGTTATTGCTTGGTCAGTGTTGATTGGCTCTAAGTTTACAATTACTGCTGCAGGCCTCTACAGATGCACACATGCGCCCTGAAATTATGGGCTGTCAGTGTTTAAACTACATTTAAACTTAAGGCAATTTGGCAGGTGTCTTTATCCAAACCAAATTACATTTTTGCACACTCTTCATGATTATTTTTACATACCATACAATGGGACGTGTATTGACACAATTTGGGTGGAGCACAATAGCTCCACTCTTTGTAGGAATCTGGTAACTTCTGACTTACAAGGCCAGATCTCCATCTATTATATTAGATTGCAGCACTGCTAGTTTAGTGCTAATCAGTAGGTGATTTGTTTATTTTTAACGGGGGGGGGATGGCCCAAAGGCAGCACCCTCCTGCCCCCACACCACAAACCAACTCACACACATGTGAAATGGGGATGGCAGGTTAACAAGGGGGATGTGTTTTGGTCATTTTGCTAACAAGGGGGATGGCATCCCCCCTTAAATCACCTACTGGTACTAATGTACTGTACAATATATGAAGGGCATGAGTGTACAACAATGTACAAAATAATATTCAAAATGAAAAATATTGGAAGTGGAGTATCTAAGCATGAAGATGGGTGCTTTTGGGTGAAACCCAAGATTTTTAGGGTGTATCATGTTTTGGACCTTAAAGTCCTACTGGCTGATGTAGAATCAGTGTTTTCCCCTAGTCTATAAATCTGGACTTTACTCATTCTGAGCTGAAAGGTGAATTTGCTCCCAGGTGTAAGTGTCTGTATTTTGTGAGGTTGAGGAAAGGGCTGATCCAGGATCAGCTGTCCCCTGTCCATACCTTACCCTTATCCATTATGAGTTTAAAAGGTGAAGCTGGTCCTAGACCAGCACTAGTACTATGAGGCACACTCAAAGGGAGGTTTATGGAGAAACAGACTGGGATTATTTGGGGATGAGTGGAGAAACACCAACTCGAGTTTCAGTGAAGATGTCTGTACCAGCAGATGTGGATGTAAACTCTTCAGGTATGTGCATTTTGCTGCCCCACTTCAGTGCTAGTGGCAGAGGAGGGGTGAAGCACCAAAATCATACATAATTTTGACTGCCGGTGGGGGTATAGCATGGAGCATGTTCACTCGTTATCCAGCCAACTTTGGTAAGTGTTATGACAACAGCCTTCTCTGTTAATGAAACAAGCCCTTTGAATCAACTTAATATGTTCAAAGTGTACACAATAACAGTTAATAACGATCTGCCTGAGCATGAAAACAGCCTCTTTACTTAGTCTCTTTAACCTGAAGTATTTTCACTTCAGCATGTTTACCCAAGTTGGCCGGCTTTGTTTCAGTTAAGACCCCCCCCCCCCTCTTGTCAGATCACATGATGTGTCATAGTTTGTTGCTGCTAAATTAGTTTTTTGTTTTGGTGTGCATTTGAGCTGGTTTCGATTGGGTGGAGCAGCTCATTACTTGGGGCGTTTGGCATGTAGATGGTGCCAGTTCCTCTCACTGGTGCATCGCCAGCATATCTGAAATATAAATGGATCTTGAATGGGTGACGGGGGGCAGTGGCATGCTCAGGCTTTCTGGGGGTGGGGGTGGAAAAAAATAAGGGCACCTCTGCACCATGTGGGAGTTCACATTTTCTCATACATAGGGCAACACTAGAGGGCACTTCATCACGTTTTCTCCACTGGAAGGGCACCTAAGAGGGCACTTAAAAAAAAAATATAAGCTAATTCCATTGTCGTTGTTGCTCTCAAGCCGCGGCCAAGCCTAGCCAGGCTGGGCACCTGCAGATGCGAGAACCATGAATATAGTGGCCTTGTGATGCTCCGACGACATGGGCGCAGGTTGGGGGGTGTGTCTGCAACATGTAAAGTGCAGGCTTGCCATCATCATCATCGGAGGAAGAGGAGTCACATGCACACCGTTTCCTCCTGAAGTTCATGGACATGGTTAGGGCAGGAGATCAACCTTTTCAGTTGAAGTTTAAGTTGAGCAGAAAGCAAATTTTGGTAGAAATACTTTTGGGGGGAAAAAAAGGCCAACCCAATGAACCTGAGGTGCATGATCTACCAAGGGTTGCATTCGACTACACATCAGCGCAAACTTGTTACTAGGCCCATGTTAAACTAAAAACTAAACTAAAATTTGTCTGTGCGTTTATTTTGTAGTAACTGAGGGTAGGAGTAACAAGGTAGAAATTGTACAGCTGGCCAAAGTTCTTCATTAGAAATTCCTTTGTAAATACTTGAGTTGCAATGTAATTGTCTGCTAGCTGGTGCATGTTATGTATTGACACTTCACTTAACCTATCAAAATAAGACACCGATCAAAACACAACCAGAAAGCTGGGTTTTATTCTTTTTATTGTTTTAGAGTTTCAAAACAATTCACAACTTCAGTACCATCTTAGAATTTTCATTTAAAATGCATATTTTTCAAAGCTGCATCTGAGAAACCTCTGTGCATCAGCATAGTCTTGGTGTGCTGACTGTCAGAGTTTACACTGAACTTGCACTCCAAAAATTTCACTGAAAAAGCTGTGGCTGCAGGTCTGACCACTCTTTATGCTGATCATTAGCCATCAGACACTCTAGAACACGCTTTTACTCACACATACACATGCATACATACATTGAGTGGATGGTTACAAATGCAGCCTTAAAACCAGTTTTACCCAATCAAAGTGTGTTGTCCTCCACAGCAGAGCACAACAATTGGTTCAAATCAGTGTCACTCATACCATATGGGAGTTCTGCCCATTTTTGGTTTCAATTGAACTTTGATACACAACCATGACTAGGTGCCGTCTTATGTACAAGGGACAGAGTAAATGACATATAATGGCTGCATCGCCATGGTAACTACAGACATACAAAATAAACATCCGCAATTTACAGCATAGAGACAAATAACTGCTATTAAACATTTGTTACAAATGTCTGTCAGATGAGATAAAGCCAGCTCCTAACAGAAGCCATGTTTAAAAGCCTTTTCCAAACTTCTTTTTCCATGATCTACACAATTTGTGCAATAAAAAGCTGAAACTTTTTTTGGCAAAACAAATAAATACAATGCAGTTAAAATGGAGAAAAAGACAGTTAAATCTATAAGGCCAGATTTCTCATCGGCATGCTGACTGCTATAAACATCACCAACAAAAAATATATATTATATGCTAATTAAACATGTTTATGTTTTGTCTGATATGTAGAGATATCTCTCATTTCCACTTGTCTATGTGTGTGTCGTGAGCTGCTACTGCGCTGTCAGAAAAAAAAAAATGAAGGTATGGAACAAGTCTGCTCTGGTGAAAGGCGCTATACTCAAATTCCAATTCTCAGAAACCGTGTGGATCACACAGGGTCGCGTCAGCTCTTAAAGGTAGGCTTGAGGACAAACGAGGAACGTCTCCACCCTGTTTTTTCCACCCGATAGAGGAAAATACTGAGCTGTGGGTTTTTCTGAGAAGGCGAGGAACACGTTTGATGGACATGGGAACCGTTTTCCCACTCTACATTGCAGTGGGATTATCACATCACCAAAACCCAGAGAGCTCTTGGCAATGGGGAATGACCACCAGCCAGCAAAGCAATGTCTCCCAGTCATATTCACAAGCCATGCTCATCGCCGCGGTGTGCGCACTAGCGCTTGGCAGGGAGAGCGCAGACATGCACAAACTCTCCCCTCCCACGACATCTGACGTCAGCGAGTACCTCTCTTCGCACTGCAGAGCTAGCACGGACATGAGTCCGATGAAGACGCTCAGGGCTTAATTTATTGAAGCGTTGAGCGCACGCAAAACTGTTTTCTGCTGATGCTAAAAACGCAAAGAATGTGTGCGATTGGTTGAGCTGATTCATCCTGCTCCGGTCACAGATCTTGTCACTGAAATTGCTGAAGGCTTTGCATAATCTGGCCGTTCATGAACAGATACGTGAAGGTAGGCTCTGAGGCAGAGGGGGTCACTGTCAAGCAAAGAGACGTATCTTAACCAACAAATCCCCTCCCCTCTTGGGCGATGCTGTGGTTTCCTGGTGAAACTGCCAACCACTGCCAGCACTGGCAGAGTCAGAAATTGATAACCTGAACGATGTGGCCTATCCAAACAGAGTGGCGTACCTTAGCAGCATGCTAACAGTGGGGCCTGTTCACTCAGCTTGTTTTCACAGACAGGAGACAGATAACGACATATCATATGCATCTTTCTGAAAGAAGGCTGGGGGCGTCAAATTCTCCTTTACGGATCACTGCTGTACGAAAGTCGAGGGTCACTGGTAAGCGATTATACACATCCCTCCTTCCCTCTGCAATGTGATGCTGACAGGGGTCGTCATGGTTTCCAACGATGGTTTAATCATCACTAAACCATATTACGGTATTGCAAACACAAATAAACATGAACATGAAGCAATGGGAAGAACTGCGTCGGGTTTTCGCGTGCGTTCGCACGGACCCGGGGTTGTTCTTGATTATAGGCCGGATCGAACCAGAAATAGACCCAAAAACACTGCTCACAAATTACATGTTTACTTCTGATGTCAAGCTTTGTAATAATAGCTTTGTGAGAAGTCGGAGGGCTTTTGGGGTTTTCCTGCTCTCCTCAGCGTTGGGACTGCGGTCTGCTTCAGAGCCAGGGAGTTTGAGAACCCTATTTAAAACCCCTTTCTTATATTTTTGAATTTGTCCTCACTTCTTTTCACCACATTTCGGAATGTCCTGTCCACACTGTAGGCCTGTCCCCAACACTGCAAAGTCATTAGTCTAAAAACAAAAAAACAAGGCTGCGTACTAGCATGTGATCTCCAAAACACATGAAGCCAGTCGAAACATTGGCTCTGCAATCCACCATCGAGTCTGCTCCAGAAGACTGCGTAGCTGATACTTGGTAATTGCTGGTAACTGATCAGCCAGACGAGCCCCTGTTGAGTCTCTTTTATCAGGCTTTGTGTACAGGTTGATTGGCAGGTCAGAGTGGTGCAACAGAAAATGAGCTCCCCCTGACCTTTTAGCACTCTGTGAATGGTTCCAAGAGGAACCCAGGAACCTTGCCCTTGCCATACCAAATGCACCTTTGCCAATCCAAAATTTCAGCAATGGAGAATGCAGATGTTTCAAATAGATGTTTCCCCAATAAATACAGTACAATAAATAAAGCAAACAACTAAATTCTTTTGTTTTGGAAAAGCTGTGAGAGGAACACTTCCTTGTCAGTCTGGTTCTGCTCAAACAGTTCATCTGTGCCCGGGCTCCTCCGTCACGGCCTTATGGTTTTCAGTTCTCCAGCTGACAATGGACAACATCACCTTTCTTGCCCAGGCCAGATATTTTTACCGCTTTGCAAACCTAATCATATTCTCTCACCACACAATACTCGAATCTGAGGAGGCTGGCGGCCAGCTGGGTGCCAAAGTCTCCACAGCTGAATCCCTGCAAACTGAGCCAGACCTCCTGCATCTGCATTTACCCATGATGCACGGCAGGCTAATGAAGGCAGGGTGGCTCAACCGCAGGAAGCTGTCTTCCCAGGTCTGCAGTCATTCCAGCCAAACGAATGAACCTCAGATTTTTCTTTAGCGATTTTAGTTTTTGGAATCTGCAATTCCACGTCTGCACAGATATGTTCACAGATATACTCTAGGCCGACGGCTAATCCGCACCCTTTCTACCCTGAGGGCCGATTTCTGGTCCACTCGTGAGTTACACACAACAACGACTATGAATCTAGCGGGGTGGTGTTCAGAAGAGAGGGTTGGCGGCAGAGGCGGCAGCGTTGATGGTTGGGGGAGGGGCGGGTTTCTTTTTTTTTTTTACGGGGGCGTGGGGCGCAGTCACTAATCGGCGAACTTGTGCGTGTCGCCGTAGAGCCAGCGTTGCTGTGGTGGGAAGGCGGCCTCGTTCAGATGCCCGCATTCCTCCCCGCACTTGCAGGAGCGCACGAACATGACGGCCTTCTCGAAGCGCTCGCCGTCGGGGCAGGCAAAGGTCACGGAGACGGTGCGGGTGCGCCGGGGGGTGCAGCAGCGCCCATCCACGCACACGCCACAGTAGTTGGGCTGGAAGAGGCGGACACTGCGGCAGCCGGCATATGAAAGGCGTAGGGGCTCTGGTGCCTTCTGGGTGCGGGAGCACTTCTTCCCTTTCTGTATGGAGAGAGAGAGAGGGAGGAAGAGAGAGAGAGACAGATTGAAAGAGAGAGAGAGAAAGAGAGAGACAGATTGAAAGATTGAGAGAGAGTGTATGGAGTCACTCAATCAGTGAAACATTCATTTGGACGTTGGGAAGGAAATTCTATTTTTTCAACACTGCACTGAGCGTTATTTGTGGCACTAACAGTGAACATGGCATAATCCCCAATTCCCCTTACAAATCACTAACTACAAAACGCAATGAGTGAGGTGGGAGCATCCTCCCTTTATTCATTCATCCTCATCCTCAGTCTCTTTTCTTGGTTACTTCACACCATCAGCATCAATGTTATGATGTTGGGGGAAAGATATGAAAGGGAGGTCACAGCATCAGTGGTCTCTGATAAAGCACCTGGAATACACTGGTTTTCAGGCATGATGCTAATCAAAGCCGCTCTCTGATAGCTTTCTGAAGTTGGCATCCATTATAGAAGGGCCACCGCAGAAAGTTCATCCTCAGCCTTTGTTTTGGTTGTGTCACACACCGCTTTGATAATGATGACGCACTTGCAGAGCCCTTTACATGCGGCCCCAGTGTGTGCGAGTTCTCATTCAAACCGTAATTGCAATGTCTGAATTGTAATGAGCTGTCAATTGGTCTTAATTAGACACGTTTTAAGTTTATTGAAGGAAAAGTTATGCTCTTAAAACCACATTGTGTCAGAAAATAGTTATATAACCCATTAAAGCGAATAAATGTCCCATATTCAAATTCAAGGACTTTAATCAGTCTCACTAATTAATGCTTTCATTTACTGTGATGTGCTACAAAGCAAATGATTCCTTTGGGAAAAGGTCATATTTTTAATTGATTCAATTACAGACTAGCAGGTGCAGGCAGCAGCAGGGTCATAAATGCTGAAAGTGTGGACACCTGGTCACTGGAACTAAAACGGTATCTGTTAAAATAAGAAAAGTTCAATGACTTGAATAAATGGCAGCAAGCCAAATCTGCATTGTGTTAAAATAGTAGTTGACAACATGGTAGAACATAAACAAACATTTTCAACAACTTTCAATCATCATGGGACTGGTTGTAATAAAAACCAGCTCTGACAGGGGGTCCCACCAGGACGAAATTTGAAAAATCACTTCCTTGCAGGGCACAGTCAATCGCACGCTGCAGCAGTAAGGCCTTAATTGGTTAGCCTGTTAGCCTAAATCAGTTAGCCTGTTAGCCTAAGTTAGCCTTAAACAGTGTCATGCCATTGCAGGATGTCTGCTTTCCCTCCTTTCTGGCATCTAAAAAAAACCCAACCTGAAAATACCCTGCAACAGCACGGTGCACATATGTGTAAGCTCATGAGGAAGGGTCGGGGGTGGTTTGGGGGGGGTGTTAATTTTGGTATATAACCTCCCACGTTGTCCCCTGGAGGCCGAGTAAGAGGAAATAGCTGAATGCACTACTTTGTTGGGGGGTGGGGAGGGGGTCACTATGAAAGAGAAAACGGATTTCTCCTCCCCGCCCAAAAATCCTGCCCTCTGCTGCCCTTATTCTCACATCGGCTGAACTCCCACAATCTCCCACATTCACACTGAGCTGTAATGTGCGTATCATACAAACCTCAGAGTTACGGACTGACTGGTCAACCGCACTCAGCGTAGACCCAGAGGTAGTGCATTAAATTATGCCCTTACTATCTTACAGATACGGAGGGGCGAAAGTCAAACCAAAATTAAGCTTTCCACTTTTTCAACTTGTCAGACAGCTAGTGCACATTGGTTTCTAAGGGACTGGAGTCATAACAATATGGTAGCTCCACCCATTTTAGTTGCCGTGGTACCTCAGTCTTCCATCATTACTGCTCGCGTTCAGTAAAGGGCAAAGCTGTACCTTGAGAGGGAGGGGCTGTGGAGAGCTGCAGGGCCTTATGTTGCACAGCCGCGTCTCCTTGGCCAGCTTGCAGGGGGCGTTGTCGTTGGTAACGCGCGAGGACACGCCCATCCCACAGCTCCGCGAGCAGGGGGACCAGTTTGTTGTCTGGGCGATGCACCGGCCGCCGTCCTTTCTCCATGCTTAAGTGGGAGGGTGACAGAGAGGGAAGGAGAGAGACTGTTAAACTAGGTAGGTGGCTGTTAGTGATCCCTTCTTCTTCCATGTGTAGAAGTTATGGGTGGGCCCAGTTGATGAAACCTAATTTTCCTATTACAACCACAACAGAGACTACCAAATAAGACACAGAGCAATCGCTGACTTGTTTGAACAAGGTTATACCCCCCACAAAATGCAAAGACTCTCTGTGACTCAAATTAATGAATCACCACTAGCATACAGTCGCTTCACCAGTTTTTGGTTTCAGAGAAACTTCACAGCTTTCGGGTGGGCATTCTATCTCAGTGCACACTCCTTTGCAAATATTCAAAACAAGATTTTTTTTTTTTTTTACCTGGAGCTAGCTGACGGATTGAGCATTTTGAATTAAGAAAATTCCTTGGCTCAAAGGAGCATCATGGGAACATGAAATGCGAAAGAGAATTTGCATTTGGCTGAAGAGCGAGGGCAGCCATTTTACCAAAGGCGGGGGTGTGAACCGAGCCTCTTACCTGCCAGGTGCTTGTATCGGCTCGTCTTGTCTGACATCCTGCCCATTTCCAGTAGCTCGTTCCCCAGGGCCTTGTCCGGTTTGTACGGGTAGGGCAGAGGGTAGGGGAACGGATATGGGTTCGGCTGTGAGGGAGGCAGTGCAGGCGCCCCCTTGTGGCAGTGTACGATGGGGCAGCAATTCCCTGGCACCTTGACAAGGTGGGGGGCTGGGCAGGAGGGCGTGGCCGGGGGGGTATGGCTGGGGCAGAGGGGGCCACAGCCTACAGCTCCGTCGATGCAGGTGCACTGATGCTTGCAGCCGGCGCGAAAGCTCTCCCCGTTCTGGTACATTCTACCGTTATACTCGCATGTGCGCCCCTCCAACTTTGCTGTCCAGAGAGAGAATACAGTAAAAACAGGGATTCTGTGAATCTATGATCGTATTATTTTGGATAGTATACACAATAAAGATCCATTCGCAGCTCAACATATTTAGTTAGGATAAGGCTAAAAGACTGAAAAGTTTCAGCACATTGCCCTGATCAGTGTAAATATGAAATCTTATACACTTAATTCTGAAGAATCAGAGCTTTTATTTCAGATAGAGAGCTTAGGTTGTGACATGTGCACAGATCATACATGTACATGTACAGTTCATCTTTTATTCTTCGGGTAACATGAGGTTATTGGGTGGACATTATACCAAACCCGTATCAGCAGCCTAACTTGTGCTTTGTAGACATTTTATATAGGAACTGTAATATTCACACAAAATTGTCCCAGAAAGTCAAATGTACTCATATCCTGAGATATATATATATATATATATTTTTTTTTTTTTTAAATAATGGTGAGGCTCTTGCAGTGTGGAGGGGAGAAGGGGTTAGTCATCATGTAGTGACTCATGTGTTTATAGTTTCCTCCTAATTCTGAGGGAGACGGTTGCTAAGGTGAAGCTCATGAGTTTTGTTGGGATGACCAGAGGGGAGGGAATCCCCCCTCCATGTGTCCCTTCACATAGACACAATCTGCCATACACAAAATTACCTTGCCTGAGTAATGCTACAGGACACAAGGCAGTGACGTGTGGGGGTGGCCTTTAAAATGGGGTGCCACCATTTTCTGCCTGAAATACGGGACAGGTCTCTGCTAATACAGGCCTGACAGCAACTCTACACCCCAACCTGACCCGCCCTCACGCCCCCCCAGTGAGAGCTGAGCAGTCCCAGACCTGCTTTTTGAAGTTCACGGCCTGGCGGATTCCAGTGACGCTTTCACATAAGGCCCCATGGGGAATCATTCAGAAAGGCAGGGTTACACCAGCATAGCTATCGCTCAAACGCGCACGCAGAGTGTCGCTTTTGCACCCACCCCCCCCCCCCCCCCCCCCCCCCACCACCCATGACAGTTACACATGCCCGCCTGAATGATGGCCTACATTCAGCCTAACGGCTGAGAACCTCCCCCTCCTTTTTGGGGGGGGTTGCATTTTCACCCATTTTTCTCCACCTGATGACTTAGTTTTAACATGCAATCTATATACACGACTGCAGTAGCAGTTCAGGTTGGGTAGTTTACTCAAGGATTCAGTGGCAATGCCCAGTGTGGGAATCAAACCAGCAACCTCTGAGCTGGTCACAGTATATTACACTATCGCCAAAGTTATTCTTTCATTTGTTTTTCTTGTTCACCAGTAGATTTGGATAAAGCATACTGCCATTTGTAAAAGCTGTGGGGCTTTTCATCATGTACCATGGGGCACTGAACTCCTCCACCTCTGAGCTCAGTTCACTCGCCATGATACTACGCTTATAAATCAAACTAGACTTGAACTGAACATGTCTGAAATATTTCTTTTCAGGACGCAGCTGTATGGATGGGAAAAAAATGTGAAACGTGATCAATGGAAGTTAACCTGAGAAAAGGGTGTCCGTTAATCACACAAAATGATGTAACCATCAATGACAAAAATGTGGCATCTGTCTAACTGTAATCTAAAGTCAGGGAGAGGGGCATGCAGACTTCAGATACCAAATCCGGTCTGAAACCAGAAGGGAGAAGAATGACAGGATAATGAAAAGACAGAGGCGCCGATCTGATAACACGGATGAAAGGAGGGAGGAGAGACAAGAGAGGGTGGGGAGAGAGAGAGAGAGAGAGAAAAGAAAGAAGCAAGAGACACCCTATCCCTCATTTTATGAAGGAAGCTCTATTCATAGACTGCAGAGGAATTTTGACTTGTTTACAGTGTTGTTCCGTTTTGGCCTCTCTCTAGTACCCCAGCAACCCTCCACCTCCTCTTCCAAAAAAAAAAAAGTACCCCCATCCAAGTATTCATCTTTATATAGAAACACCCCTCCAGATACAAAAATAACTCTGTTTATAGTGACACACTGCGTAAGGTATCTAAAAACTAGGAGCCTAAACCTGGAATACATGCACAGTCTCATGGGTATACGTACAACCTAACCGCGGGGTGCTTATCTTTCAGACTGTGTGACGGAATTATGTGGTGTAATTTTTATTTATTATTGCTCGGACCATCTTCATCTTGTTCATTTTAGAGGTCGTTGGATTCGAGAGGAGGGAATGCTGGCACCACCTGCTTGGCTGTGTTACTCAGCGCTGGCCAGAGAACACACTGTGGCTGAGCTAAAGAGAAGCCTTGACTGTTAGACTCATAGCTATGAGCCTGATGAGCCTGAAAACCAGCTGGCTCTGTTGTGCTGTGACAGCACCCAACTTCAGGGATGTTCTTTGCTTATAAGCCAAAGGTCACTCACTACTTTTGACTGATTATATCCTTGTAACTCAGAACTCTGACTGAAAGAGAGGGTACCTGCCCAAGCCAATCAAATCCATCCTCAGAAAACTGAGGGCCAATTAGGTTGCCTGTGGCAATAAGATCCAGCACATCCCATTCCCTTTCAATGCCCAGCACAACTGAAGAGGGACCCATATGTATAAACAGTCAGGCAACCTCCTAATAGTGAAATTAGCCACGCCTACCTCTGCACACGCCCCAGGTGCGGGCTACGTCGTTTCCATAGTTGCATTCCAGGCCCTTGTGGTGGTCACAGGGGCGCGAGAGGTGGCAGTCCTCATTCAGCTGCGCCGCGCAAACTTTACAGCAGCCGCACCCGTCCGGCACCGCGCTCACACCTGGGGGGCAGACGGTGGGCCCGACCGGACATTCGCACACCGCTGGGCAGCTTGACCTCACCTGTGGAGAGAGGGAATGGGGACGCGGAACAAAAGAGCACAGGCAACTCAGTTCACCACGCAGATGGAGCCAGGTTTTAAGTGTAAGCCAAAGTGGATTCACTGTCGTGTCCTTGCAGTGTGCACCTTTTCCCACTGAACCCCTCAAACAGGACTGGACACTTGTTTTACCATCCAAAACTTGTTTTGCGTAAACACAACCAAAATATTATGTATGAAATGGGTAACACTTGATGGAGGATATCTACTCATCAAATAACTACAGTCCAAGAGAGTGCATGCAGTGAAAAAGAGACATGTCAGAATTCCCTCCGCTCCGAATGTCTAAACCAGGGGCCAGGACTTTAATTAATTATGAACAATCTCGTCTGAGTATGCGTGACCCTATCGGGAAGTTCCAAACCCTTCACCAGGTTATTTCGATACTGCCACCATAAGACGGCATGAGAGGACAGACTCGTTGCGGGGGACCTTGGTTCACGTGGTGCAGAGATCCCAGAAATTCCCAGCTTGTCTTTTAACAGCGGGGGCCTCCGGAGTATTGGGCTTCAACCATATCACCGCGGCTGCGCCCGGATCGTTTCCATCGGCTGCGTTTTATGGCTATTTCCAGTCCCGAGTGTGCGCCACAGTTTCACTTCCACTTCTGGTACCGGTCTGCGCTTCCGCGGCTAACTGGATCCGAGTACGGATCTCTGCTGCTTTCCTCATCATACCGGAGAACAAATACGTACTTGTTGCTAATCCAAGAAAATTGTCTTGATTTTCGTAACTTACACCTGTTGTTCCTTATTGGAAAACATTGGATAAAAGGCACTTGAAGCAATGAATGAAATACAGTGAAATGTTTTTACATTTCTGTCTCTATTAATGGAAACAGAAATGTAAAAACACATATTGGGTGCCAAGCCATTTGACGTATCAATCGCTGATCCGGTCTCTTCCTCTGTCAAATGACTTCTATGTCATTGATTGTTACATCACCCAGATGGTTTCCTTCACTGTGTGCCCACCATGCATTCTGATCAACACACTATGCACATTAGTGTAAGACTTTTCAGTTGTATGCCTCGTAAAATCGAAATGTCACCAAGCTATGTAACGCAAACCTAAGTGAAAACAATTAAACTATAACATAGCCTATCCCCATTGCAAACACGCACAGACGGAAAGAGTCATTCACTGAGACCAACAGTTTGAAAGTTTAAACGACAAAAAAGTTTTCCCCTTTCTACAGGAAAAAAAATCTCAAACCACAGTTTGTATCATGAGAAATGATTAAGTTTAATTGTTACATTGTGGAGAAATAGCCAAGCAGCAAAGGTACACCCGTGAATTAACCCTCTTAAAACCACCAGCAAGTAATGCTGCTTTGCTGAGTGAAGACAGTCTACGCAATCCATTATCGTTTCTATTAGGCTATTTTAATGAAAACCTAATTTATAGCAAGCCATTAGTTTTTCCAATGAGTGTCAGTGAGCTGCAACACCCAGCTAAGCGAAAACGTTACAACACATAAAAAAGCAGTTCTCGTGTTCACTCATATGGTTATGACATTTACTATCATAATATACGACAAAACTGTTAAAAGTACCGTACTTGGGTATATTCTCTATCTTTATTTGTACAGCTGGAATTAGCATCAGTGGTAGCGCAGAGCGGGTGATTCCTCGAGCAGGAGCAAGCAAGTTGATCACCACGTGAGATTGTGCACTATCTGTTTACATAAACCTCGCTGCAGCTACAGAAATAAGGGTATCGAAGACACTCGGGTGAAAATGATACTTACTGAACCAATGGTTACCACGACAAAAACGGTCGAAATGATTAATTTCTCCATCTTGCTTGCTTAAAATAAAAAATATATATCCAAAGCGGGAGGCTAGATGACGTTGTTTAAGATATATCCAATCTGTATTTGCATTACCTATCGTACTGACTTTATTCTACGCAGAAATAGCATATATTCTGAGAAATATACAGGACTATGTACAGCATAAGTCATAATAATCTTTTCAAATCATGTAATAGTTAAAGCAATTTCAATGTTGCGTAGAACTTGAGAAATGTCGTAGCTGAATTTCTCTCAAGACACTGAATGCGCCGTTCTCCTGTCTCCTTGGTCTACACTTGGTAGCAATTATTCAAATTGTGCTAACAATTCGTTTTTATACCGTCCTCGTGCAGTAGCTACCAGCCCCGCCTACCGCAAGACTCTCCAGCCAATTAACATGCAGGCAACTGGCCAAGACATTCCAAAGGGGTGGAGAAAGGCGGGGTTCAGAACTCCAGAACGGAAAGCAAGGGTTTAGAGGGCGTGCTCTGGGATGAATGCAGTCATTCATAAAAATTCGGAATTACTACATTCCTGAAGGGGTTCTGGCTTTGGAGTATATTTACATTTGTTTGAATAAAAAATATTATTGATGCTTTAAAGTCGTGTTCACACGCGTTCCTCTCTTCGCCCTCTGCTTTGCAAGTAAGATAAATATACTCAGCTGCCTGGTCTATGATATACTAACGGGAATTTCCTCCCCTTCTCTTTAAAAACAGAAAGAGAGATAGATAGACAGTGGTAGAGGGAGAGAGAGAGAGAGAGACTAAGTATAAATCGTTTGAGGATGATCGAGTAATTATTGAATACATACACCCAGTGACAAGGAAAACCATTATGGTGACTAAGACAGACACTATTATGTAACCTTTACTGTGAAAAGGATAGATTTTTTTTTTTTTTGCCTCACGCTGGTGCCACCTGGAGACCAGATTCATGAAAGCCAATCAGAGGCCACCAAATTCAGCAACACCTCTGTGACACATGCCCTTGACCTTGCCCTGTCTAGTGCAAAAAAAAAACAAAAAAACAACAAAAACCTACTTTTAGCAGAATTTTGCTCCGTGTAAAATATTTTCCCATATTTCCTTTCCTCTCCCATTGTCCTATTAGCACTTCTCCTTTTTTTTCTCAGTATTTTCTTGCTCTTTAATTATATGGGCTAGATTCAATCAAATGCATTCAGCCTCTTTAAAAGCAGTAAAATGTCCTCACTCATCTCATGATCATTCACTTCAGTATCTTCTTTCTTGTTTACTTCCTTGGCCAGCCGTCTGTCCTTTTTGTACTCTCCCTCTTTTCTTTGTCTGCGCTTCTCTTTTCTCCTTTTGGTCTTTGTACTCATGTCTTTCCGTCCTTCCCTGTCTCCCCAAGACAGGAGAATACGAAAGGTAGGGAAATGCAGTGGATGTGGAGTTTCAATTTCAATTCACTTAAAGACGGTTCTATCTGTGTAGTGCTTTTTAATACACGCACTGTCACAAAGCTGCTTTACGTACATCCCAGGCTTATGACCCTCACAGAGCAGGCCTAGGGCAACAGTAGCAAGGAAAAACCCCTGAGTAATGGAAAGAAACTTTGAGTAGAACCCAGCTCAGAGGGCGAGCCCATCTGCTCCTGCTGGCAGGCAATGAATTTAACAGCTGAGTAAATGCAATATTACTTATAACCTGTAAATAATAATAAATTATCCAAAGAATAAGTGGGTTTTACTGAGACAGGCCGGTCCTCCTGAAGACACGCAATTGATTGTGTGAGTATGTGAGTTTGTGGCACATAATTCTACCACCACTAATAAATATGCAAATTATAGGAAATACGTACTCAGACAGCTTTGAGTTCACATAAAATTACATAAACACATAGAAACACACACAAACATACACACACACACACAAAGTTTGCTTATGTTTGTGTAGTGATTTCTACAAGCTTGTGGCCTCATGACTCATTAGAGGATTTGGTGTTTCCAGTTTGAGCTGGACTGGTCCCAGTTTGGCACACCCATCACACACACACACACACACATACTTTCGCACCTACACACATGCATACCTCATGCACACACACACACACACACTTGTGCACATACACACATGCATACCTCATGCCCACACACACACACACACACACACTTGTGCATGTACACACATGCATACCTCATGCACACACACACACACACACACACACGTGCATGCACACATAATCACAAACTACCAATGACCCCACATTGCACCTTTGAATGCCATGCTGACAGACACCATTAGCTCACAATTTAGAAGTCTGTCAGAGGCAGCTTTTAGAATTAGAATTGTGCCCAGTTAAATGAAAGCCCCTCCCGCAGTCACAGCCACCTCAAGGCCCGCTGTGATGCTGTAATGGAAGGGACGGGGGGGCGGGGGGGCAGAGGATACTGAGAGAAAGAGGCGGATCAAAAGCCGCACTTAAAAACAAAACAAAGTCCATGGCAACCATGTCAACCTAGAGGTGCCTAAGAGCTTGACCATTACAAAGCTGGAGAGGGAGAGAGAGAGAGAGGGAGAGAGAAAGAGAGAGGGAGGTGGAGGTGGAGGAGGGACTGAATGAGAGAAAGAGAGATGTAAGACAGAGCGGAGGGACAGAGAGAGAGAGAAAGGGAGATGAGAGAGTTAGGTTTGTGTTCACTGTTGTGCCTCCCCTTCAATCATTGGCAATTTTGCCCCTGTGCCAGTGCCAAACACACAACTCTCTTCATAAGAGGAATACAAGCAGAGAATGGATCAGTAGGGCTGGAAGACAGGAGGAAAAGAAAAATACAGAGAGACAGGGAAAGAGAGGCAGAACTGAGGACAGATGAGAAAGGGAGAGAATGGGTGCGTGAATGTTTGTGTGTGTGTGTGTGTGTGTGTGTGTGTGTGTGCGCGCACTTGTGCCATAGGTGTTCAGAGACATGTAGGTGATTTCATGTGTTTAAGAGTGCATGTATGTGTGTGAAAGAGGGATAAAATGAGAGAGAGAGAGGAACAGGTGTTGAGTGTTTATGTGTTCAGGGGGAGAGGCCAGTCTTCTGCACACCTGTTGAGTGAATCCTCGCCGGCACTGGCAGCTGGTAACACAGTGTTACAAAACACTCTCAGCAAAACCACCCACACACACACGTGTGTGCACACACACTCCCACACACTCACACATACACACACACAAGCACACGGCTACACACACTCAGGTACGCACACACATACAAAGCACACTGCAATTACAAAAACTCATTAACGGTAATCAGCACAGCGATCCACAGGGCAGTGGTGCAGTAAAACAGGAGCTCACTCAGCGGGCATGGGGGCCGGGGGGTGGAGGGGTGGGGTGGTGAGGGTGTGGGAGAAAAGGCACAGCCTGTTCCAAAACAAAAAAGAAAAGGCAGAGAAAAACAAGCAGAGGGAGAAAGAGAGGGGGGGGGGAAAGAGTGGATAAGGGAAGAAAAGAGAGCCAGAGAGAGGAATTTAAGTCCCACGGTTATTTTTATCCAGAACAGGAACTTCAGTATTGACTTCTCAAAGCCAAGAGTCTCACTGGCTGGCAGGCTGGCCAACAGGGGCAGACAGGAGCGAGAGCATGCATACACTCACACACACTCACACACACACACACACACACACACACACACACACACACACATCCATGCATGAGTGTACATGGGTACACACATATTTATGTGTGTATGCAAACATAAATAAACTCATACACACTTGCATGTATGCATAAACACACATGTGTACACTCACGCTCACACTCCTTCATGCACACAGTATTACACATGCATACACAGAAGCACTCATTCAGATCCATCCACAGAGTTTACACAGTTTCCCTGGCCTACAATGGCACACCTTTTATTTCATGTTGTCGATACCTGGCTGCAATATGACATCAGAACCAGCAAGCACACCTGGCTTCTCACATTAGCCTCAGTCTGGGCCATGGTGCAAAAGAGGAAGGAGAGATAAAAGAATCCAGACACAAAATGAATTTGTACAAAGAGAACCCTGAACAAGACCCCCCCCCCCCCCACAAAAAAAAAAAAACAAAACAAAAAAACAACGGGCTGGAAAACTCACAGTTTTAGAAACATTAGCATTTTTTAATGGTGCTCCACAAAGCCTAAACGTCTGGCTGCCTAGTTCTCCATCATACATCAAAGCTCAGCCCCTGCAACAAAACACCAGTTTATTTGCAAAATGCCACAACATTTTTGACATAACATTCAAGACAAAACAGAATTGCTACATTTCACTCCTATCATGTGGGCAAATCAATTGCCAACACTAAACCATAAACATGTGATTAATTAAATAATGAATTCGTAGAAGAGATAAGGCTGTAAACAGAAGGAAGCATAAAAGAGTTCTATCTTTTCTATTGACTTTGAACTATGGGTAACAGAATAAGAGTGAGACCAAATCTGTCATTAGCATGAATATCTATGTGTAATGTCTTGTGGTTTTAATTTTTGAAAAACAAGGAAAATGGCTCAATGAAATGATTAAATAAATAAGAACATAATAGACATAATAAATCGTTTTTGCACCTGGGACCCATTGTGACCAGCAAGTACTTTGAGGTACTGCAACTGCTCTGCATTATTGGATGTGTGAGTATCCTGCATACCCATGCCCCCCCCCCCACCATGTGCCCTGCCACACATTCTGAAGACAAGCTGGTGCCATGGAAACCAGGTCACCAGCACCTCCCCATCAAAGGAAAGACTCATTAATTTAGATGTACTAAATGGCACCACACCCTGAATACTCTCTACCACACCTCTTTCATAACACCCCACCTCTTGCTCCACCCTCCTCCGGTGTCTCCGGTGTACCCCTGGACACAGAGAGCACCCTTGTTCTCTCCATTAGATCCCCCCCCCCTTCCCCTGTCTACCGGGAATCCACAAAAATCCCAAATATTCTGCCAATTTCCGGCATTATGTTTGTTTTGCTTTTGGGGGGGCGGGGGGCGAAGGGGAGGGGGAGTTGAGTTTAAAATTTCAACTACAAACACTTTCATCCTAAATTGAGGCAAGTCGAAATATGAGCAACAAACTCTTCAAAACAAGTAATTTTGTAGGAAAGACTGAACAAGATGTGTTCTGACTCCAGTGTGCAGTTCGTACCTCTAACAGAGCTTGCTACTGTTCCCTGGCTCCCTCCTCACACTTAACCCCCCACCCAAATCTAGCTGAGGGCTCCCTCTGCTGGTGAGCTCTGCACATTGCAGGTCAGGAGAGCTGGGTAGGCAATAACGGCATTAACAAACTCTGGGAATTTTCAGGTTTTACAAGACAGGCACTGAAATGATTTACCCCTTAATCATGACAGAGACAGGACAGAAAATAAACTGAGGACGATGTCACTGAGTTCAACCACAGCTTCATTCCTCACTTTGAAGCATTTGTCCTACACAAGGCGATGCCCACCCGGGTTCTGAAGAGTCACTGTGTCTGCAGGAATATAGTGAGTTCCTTTCAGTTAGCAGCCACTTACGGACCTGATAATAAGTCCACATGCATCAGCCTACCCATCCACTAAAATGGGATTTTCACAACACGTTTCTACACGTACATGCCAACCACATAACATTATATCTTGTTACATGCAATTTGTGTGTGTGTGTGTATGTGTGTGTGTGTGTTAAATGGCACTGGGCATCAGCTGAAGTAAACAAACGTTATGTCAAAGCGGCACATTCAGATAATCTTTGGAGAGGACTCGGAGGATGAGACGAGGGCCCGAGTGTTGGATCTTCAGAAGGGTGGAGCCGCATTGTACCTTGGGCCTCTCCCAGGTGTTGTCCTGCTTCCCAACTCTGATGGATGATATGAGCTACTTTACCATAAATTCAAAGCTGCAAATTTGGAAGATTTTACTGGGAAATTTCCCTGCAGCAACCCCCCCCCCCCCATTCATTCACACACTGCTCCCCCCATTTCACAAACTGCACGACCAAACTTGAGATCTACAAAGGTGTTACAGCTTGTTTTGTTTTTGCAACTTGGCTCTTGGACTGCTGGAGCAGTTCCTGGTTTTTTGCTCCACCCCGAGCTAACTAATCTGATTGGAGCAGCTGTCAATACTCGGGCTCACTGTGTTTGACATCATCATTATGCGCCAATTCTGCTTACTGCAAGCCGAATAGGGAGTGCTAGATGAATGGTCTTACTTCCTCTTTGGGGGCTCGGGGTGGAGGCGAGGAACAGGTAAAGGAAAGAGGGAGTCACTGGGAGAGGTACAGGGGGAGGGCGGGGGGGAGTTTTCCGGAAGAAGAAGAGGCACATCAAGCAGGGACCCTGATTGGGAGATTGGTGGTAGGAAATGGGGGCGTCGGTCTCTTCGATTGGGTCCCACCCTTTCTCCCACTGGCCCTGCCCCTCTCTTCACTGACCCCACCTCCTGGAGGGACCTGCGCAGGTGATTGATTGGGGCCACACATGTGGGTGTGTCTTTCTCTGTGTCTGTGAGTCCTAGGCTCTCTAGCCACCTGCACAGTGCTTTGTCCTCTTCTCTGTCCGGGTCCTGCGCAAAGAGGCCCCACCACTCGTTTTTTTCAAGATACGATTCCCTTCGTCTTTCTCTTCTCTGTCTCCTGGTCCTCTTTCTCCTCTCCTCCGCTGGAGCTTCTCTCCCCCTGCTAAGATCGTCGTCCTGTCCTGCTGGGGGCACCGTCCCGGCCCCGGCCCTACTCCCCTTCCCTTCACAGTGAGGCCTGGACGTCAGGAGAGGCTGGAAGTGGGGTCGTCCACTAATCTGCCTGTTCATAAATGTCGACACTGGTGGTTGTGCGTCCACGTCCGCGGGAGTGTCCGTTAGCAGGAGAGTCTCTGTGGGACCGCCTACCTGTGAGAGGGTGTCCTTTTGATCTGTTGTCCTTGCCACAGTGCCCGTGTGACTGCTAGCTTGGAAGAGCATGCCAGTACCAGCATGAGTCCCCAAGATCGTCCCATCGTGCATATCCGCGGGCAACACTGCCCTCGACCTGCGGAACATGGCCCTGAGGCGCCGGTGGGGGGGCAGGCCAGGCGGGGCCCCCGTCAGCCCGATCCCACGGAAAAGAGGCGGGGGGCGGAGGTTGGGAGGGGGCCTGACCCACACCCTCACACTCACTCCAGCTGTCCCATTCTCCCCTCTGCCATCGCCATCCCAACATGCCTCAGCCCTGCCCCCAAGCTCCATCTCCCAATCAGAACGAGACTCCACCATCCCTCTGACCAATTAGGGGTAGATGCGACTGCAGTGTCCAGGTGGTGGGGGCTCTCATAGGCCAGGCACTGGGACGACTTCTGTTTCCCAGCTGATCATTTTCGGTTCCCAGAACATCCCTATAATGTTATAGTTTCTGATCCCAACATAAATTAACGATGTTGTCCAGTTTCCTTGACCTCCAACAACCTGGAATGTTTTTTGTCTGGCTTTGACAGAATTGTAATTGGCCAATTATAAACAGCAGGTACAATAATCGCCTGTAAGAAACACATAGAAAGTGACAGAACATAAAAGCAGAGGGGAAAAAGAGTCCATATTCATAAAGATCCTACTCTGAGATGCTTTATGAATACAGATCCAGATTCCCTTATCACTATCTTACCCCCCATCAACTGAAGTTAAAGCACATTCCAAAACAACAAAATGCTCAATCAGTTGATGAATTCTGACAAAGTACGGTTTACTTACAATACACTTTACTCCTTTTTGGCTTGTAAACTCTTTTTAGAGTTTGATGTTTTTACTCTGGCAGCATGCCATACATACATATAAGGATTATTCCCTCATACTGTATATTCATGAACAGTTTCAGCATTCATAGTGTTGAACCTTTGATAGTCAGATTTGGGGGTGGGGGGGGGGGTGGAGTTGAATTTGGGGTGAGGGACGGACAATGAAAGGGTAAGAATGAAAACCAAAACGAGGGAATGGCATAACAGTGAGTGAACAGAGAGCCGGACAAAGAGAAGGGGTGCGATGAAGTCACAGCGGGAGCGGAGAGACATTGACAGACTTAGTGAAGAGGGGGAAATATTCACAAAACAGAAGCCAGTTCTGGAAGAATTTCAACAGCATACAAGGATTAACAATGCTGCTCGGTTAAAACTGGCATCTCTAATGCATTTAGGATCAGCATTTCATCTGAAAGACAAACAGCAAAAGATGAGCAGACAGAGGTAGACAGGCAGAAATAGGTACTTTTATTCAAAGTTACTCACCAATCAAGCAATCCTGTCCAATTACAGATCAATCTGTCTATTAGTGTAGCCAACGGGAGTCCTTGCTGTTGTTACCCCAGGTGTCTACACTGTGGTCCATCTGCCACTTCCTCTACTCCATGTAAATGCTGTGACTTTCCCCCTTTCTCTGCTTTATCCATCCTCTCCCACCAGAGCCCCCTCCATCCCTTTCATCCTGTTCTCTTTCTCTGACATGAAAGGTGTAAGCTTCATCTCTTTTCTCTTTCATTTCAATCCTCTCCATCAATTATGAATGCGTGGCCAACTAGCTTGGATATATCCTTGCATCTGGGTCACTTATTCTGGTCACAAGTGTAACTGTCGATGTGTGTGTGTGTGTGTGTGTGTGTGTGTGTGTGTGTGTGTGTGCTCAGAATAGCAATCTCAATATCAATCTATCATTAAAGCCAACCTACCGCATTTTAAGTTCCACCATGGGGTTCCCAACACACATGTGGATGTGTCTTTGTCACTGATGGGAATGTAATTACTGGGAAAATTTGGGAACCTAAGGACAAATTTGCAAGATAATAAACACATTTTAAAATTTATTCAAATGTTTTCCTTTTTGATGGCCCTTTCTGTTTATTGTTTGTTATGTTTAATGGCTGGACTGTGGTAAGTGCCATGATGCAAAAGCCCGCTTGATCTTGATTTTCAGTATGAATACAGACCGTGAAAGCGGGGCCTCACGATCCTTCTGGCTTTTTGGGTTTCAAACAGGACGTGTCAGAAAAGTTACCAGAGGGATAACTGGCTTGTGGTGGCCAAGCGTTCATAGCAACGTTGCTTTTTGATCCTTCCATGACGGCTCTTCCTATCATTGTGAAGCAGAATTCACAAAGCGTTGGATTGTTCACCCACTAATAGGGAACGTGAGCTGAGATTAGACCGTCGTGAGACAGGTTAGTTTTACCCTACTGATGACGTGTTGCCGCAATAGTAATCCTGCTTAGGTTTCCTCCTGTTCTTATGTCTCATCAACAGCAGCAGAGTTTAGTTTAGAAAAGGTTGGGTTTTTTTTTTAAAGTTCATGTCTGGATTGCTTTCATATTCTGTGTCGTTCATACCCTTCTTGTTCAAAGGCAATGCACTGTCAGTCAAAGACAAGGAACAGTGACAGGTTGATTTTACGGAACCTCAGTCATGGTCAGAGGATTGCAATCTCCTTAGTTTAATCTAAGGGGGTGATACTGCCCGTGGTTGCTTTTTTGAGGAAAGCAGCTAACCTGAGTATATATAGCAATATTCATTTTCATAACACGTAAAACAACCAAGATGTATTTATATGATTAAATAATTAGCATTAAATATATCATAGCTACAAAAGATGGGTAATGTTATTGATGATAGAAACTTGCATCACCTTGAACAGATCTGAAAAACATGTTTGTGTTCAATCAAGTTACTCCGCGATTCAATAATTATTTATAAACACTCAGCTGCAAAATTCTAAAAGAACATGACTATGGCCACTCAAATCAAAACATACTAAACGTTTATTTAGATAACAAATATGATGTATGTAAACAATGCAGTATCTCTGTAGATAGTTGCTTATAGCGATATATAGATACAGTTAAATCATAGCACCTATATGTTTCAGTAACGTTGGACCAACTCAGCTGTAGTTCGGAATATGTACTGAGGGTGGCGCAATTTACACAGAAAAGGACAAAACAGTGAACTCAAAAAATCTGCGCAAACTGTAAGCGGAAGTGCTTCACAGACTGTGGTCCGGGCGACCAGGCAACACACGAGAGCAGCAACGCGGTAAGGCTGTGTTGTTTTAATATCCACTTGATCTGCAGGTTAGCATGATAGGAAAATTGCGGCAGGGTGGTGGCACAGGTGAACCGAAAATGACCAAAATATGGTGACTGTTTGTGTTCACGTTATACGGAGACAGCTGGCTGGCACGACAGAGAGGAGAGAGAACAGGCAAAGTCAAACGGAGGTTATCGGAGGCGAAGGCGAGCGCAGTTCCTATTAGCTAGCCAAAAAAACAAACAAACATACACAGCAGGTTACACACAGGGATGACGCCAAGAATAATATATCTTACTAAATAATGTAAAATACACAAAGCCTCCTAAAATACTTGAAATGACCTGTAGCCGGTGGATGGCTTGCTTGTAATCTACATGGCTGACAGCCTCAGCCGGCTAGCTAACATTCACCTCTCAAACGTAGGTACCGCGCTAGACTTGAATAACTAGCTTGATAGCTGATTGCAACACTGCTTTCCTACCCAAATAAAAGAATTGCTTGATCTCGTTAACTAGTCACGTCTGGATAACAAGACATGTTGAGGTCTACCTGAAGATTAAATATTACTTGAGATTAACACTTATAAACAAGTTGTAGTCCAAATCTCTGCTTTCCTCAACGACGACACGTAACACTTTTGGTATTTGCCAGTAGTATGTCAATTTAGCTGAAACATGCATCCGTGGCGACAGGTTATTCAAGTTGAAGTGTTTGTTATTGTCGGTTTTGTGACCGGGTAAGTCTTGCTGTTTGTGTCATGTCATTGTTTCGCGACACATTGGATAATTGGTCACCTAAGTCGCCAGAACAAAGGTTAATTTCCCCCACATTTTAGAAGGATCACTGACAGGAAAAACAAGGAGGTCTGTAAAGATATCGGGCAGAGTTGGCGTGGGATGTATGGGGGCAGACATAGACGTGTCCAGTACGTTATCGGCCAGCAGCTGTCACATGCGTTTCACTAATTCTGTTTCTCCCACTCTATTATTTACACTTATATTAATCGTTTTTGCATGTGTCTCGGCAGATGGCTCACAGGCTATTAATCCGCAGAATCTGGAATCTGCCCGTGAGAGAGCTCCGCTGCCCCCCGCTCTGCGCCTCCCCCTCCTTCCCAGCCCCGATCTGTGCCTCCGCCGCGGCCCCCGCGCCCTCCCGCTCGCCCTCGCTGTCCCTGCCTCGCTCCCTCTCCGTCACCTCCCGCCGAAGCGTGTCGTTCAGCGTGCAGGACCACGAAGACTTCACGGAGAGGGTCATCAACAGCAGCCTGCCCGTGCTGGTCGACTTCCATGCACAGTGCGTATAGCAATTCCGTTTCAAGTCTTGAGACCGAGTGTTTTGTGTTGTGGAAATCTTGACCATGTAATTTACAAATCCAGTATTACCCCATTGATTTTAAAATGATGAATCGTTAATTATTACAATGTTCAACTGGTTTTTCATAAATATTCATGAAAGGTAGCCGGTCCTGCCATATGATAGAGCTATATGATAGCACTTTGGTATTGACAATTATCCTCCCTTCTGGACTGCGAATTCCTATCTAATTATAGTAGTGGTGTGGCCCAGGGTATACGCTCACATACATAAGTGTGAAAATACTCATAGGCCTATATGAGTAAGTCAGGGTATGACATCAGTAAACATCAGGAAATCTTTTTGTGAAGATGATTTTGTGGGGCCTCCATCTGGAAGTGCTTAAGGAGTTGGTTTGTAAAGTCACTTTTACAGACATGTTTGGCATCAGTATTGTTTATTGTGTTTTTGAAGGTAAGCTTGGACAGCTCTCAACTTGTATGCAAATGATGATGTGGGCTGGAGATGATTTGAATACATTTACATTTATTCATTTGGCAGACGCTTTTATCCAAAGCGACGTACACGGATTAAATACAGTCATCAACAAACCTAAAAGTGAATCTATGAATAATGCTACAGTAAATCTAATAATTCAATCTAAGTCATAATAGCATAGCCAGGAAGAAAGGTACGCAGCCAAGTAAAATATATACAATTATAAAATTAAAAAATTAGAATTATACAATTAACAAATGAACATAATACATGAGTATAAATCTAAATACTAATATATTTACATTGTAATGATGCATAATTTGATGCATAATTATATATAATAGTTAAATAATACAAACACATAATTATACATAATACAAAATAGATGTACAACAAGTTCTGATTGAGGGAACACATAACTCTGAGTGAAGGAAGTGCCAGGCATCCTGTCCAGGCATCGGAGTGGCCTGGCTGGCGAATAGTTTTGGTTATATTGTCATCTTGGCCTGGTGTCAAGACTGTCAGTGCCAAGGGTGTTAGGGAGGGGAAAGGAGAAGAAACAAGTTGAGCCGTAGTGCTTAGCCTGTGATCCATGTAATCACTGGATTAGATGTTGAGTATGGGGACTTCAAAGGCATTGTGGAGTGGGACATAGAACTACATGAGCCACATAGTCACCGTCACTGAAGCCACTCCAGGGAGAGCAGTGTGGCACGGTGGCATGCAAATTATAATTAGGAGCACGGGTTACCTTTTTGTTAATTCAAGGGTCTTGTGTGAGTCTTGCGAAAGTCCACAGGTAAGCGATTGGCGAGCTGTACATGTATAGGAGGGCGTGAAAAAATTGCGTGAAACGTCACCATAACAATACACCTTACTTGTATGTTCAAAATGATCAGCATCCAATCTGACAAAAAAAAAGGTCTGACTGGCATTGATGTGCGGAACCTTGAAGCGGCACTGAATGCAACAGTGGCATGTGACTGAATTCATGCTATTGCTTCCGTGCCCAGAGAATAATCCATACTAAGCTGTATTGTGCAAAGAGTCAAGTAGGAGTGGCAGGTGAAAGTTTGCATTTTCCTGTATGTCAGGTACTAAGAAACTGGCTTTCATCCTTTAAGCTTAGCTGTGGCAGCTAATCGCTCGGGCCCTGGGGTCAAAGCCAGCGCAGTGGCATAGAAGCTTGGTTTGGCTCCTGACAAAGGATCTGTCGATGTCAAAATGTCAGTCCTGTCTTTACCTGTCCTGTAAATCCACCTTAATAGCTTTAGAGCTCTGTTCTCCAGCTCTCCCAATTTCTTAAGACGGTCCTTTGAAGTCCCCCCCCCCCCTTGCTTTGGATCATCAGTTCTGTGCATTAGCACAGTGTGTATGTTATTGTCCTGGACACAGTTTGCAGGGCAGTCTGATTTGTGTAAGGGATGGACTCTCAGCTCGGTCACAAAGCGCACACCTTAAGCTTCTGCTGCTCTTTGACAGTTGACGGCACAGTTTTATTTACATGAATATAAAGCCAAATACTGTTGGTTCCCGGAGACTTAACGGGCCTGAGAATTGGTATTTCTGCAGTCTGAGGGAGTCAGCAATAAGAAGATCCCTGAATGCTGAAATTTGGAATTCTGGAACACTCCAAGGCAGTTCACCCATACAGAATTTATAATCCAACATGCAGAAAAGTGTGTGAATTCAAGAACAGGAGACCTTATGCAGAAGACTTTTAAATGCATGGTTTTTGCACAACTCTCATGGAAATACATTTAAATACAGTCAAATAAACGTACTGACATTCTGTATGATGTTTTGACACATAAAAAGTAACTGTGATTTTCAGGTATTGTGATATACAATTTCAGTTAATATATATAATTTTAACACGATTTGTCATGCTATTAAGTTAATATTTTCACAGTGTCCTGCAGTATAGCCCATTTCTGTATGGCTGTAGGGTCTTTTCAGTGCCTGTTGATATTGGCACAGAAATGGGGACATCCGGGACAGTTGTCAACAAATTACGACAAGGGAGGACAGCTCTGCCACTCTGCCAAGACAGTGTCTGACCTGGGATAATACAGGGACTTAATCCGCCATCTTGGCAGCGTGCGCGCGGTAATACAGGAGCTCAGTCTTTTGTTTAGAACATGTCAGGGTTTTAAGTCCTGTGCTCGCATCTCAAGCCATAAATATTCACTGCGAATGTTTCATTTTCTGTCAGCTTGTACTCAGTGCGATATAAAAGTTCCTTACTCTAAATAACTGACTCTTGGGAAAGTGTTTGCCTCATTGAGCCTTTTGTGTACTCTTGGTCAATGTTTGTTATGGCCAAGTAGCACCTACCCTGGGTTTCATTATCACATGCTTGTAAAATGGCTCATCGGCCAATGCAAGTGTTGTGTCATAAAGCTGTGAACATGATCGAACTGATCTTCACATGACTCTTTGACATGATTTTTTTTTTTTTTTTTAAATTCTCTTAAAGGTGGTGTGGTCCCTGTAAGATCTTGGGCCCTCGGTTGGAAAAGGCGGTGGCTAAACAACAGGGTCGCATTGCCATGGCAAAGGTCGACATCGATGAGCACACAGACTTGGCCATTGAGTATGGGGTGAGTGAGAGTTCTATATGTGCAGATGTAATTTTGTCATTGATTTGCATGACTGATCATTCTATATATATTGTATAGAGTTATGATGATACCAAGTAAAAGATGCTTTATTGAGACCAAAATTCCAGAATCCTAAATGTTGCATTCTACAACTCTTTCATTCATGAATGCATAAAAAGGAGTCAGTGTATTTGCAGTTTTAGCAGTGAGAAGGAAACAGTGTATAACAATATAGTATACAATAGACGAGTTAGTGTCAGGGTAGGAAGCTGCTTGGAACTTTCACACAAATATTTTTGATTGTTTTTATGCTGTCCCCCTTTGTCATTCTGAGTCCTCAATTGCTTGGTGAGCATTTGTAACCATAAAAGTTTGAAAAATTTGCTACTTGGTCTCAATATGGCATTTTATTGAAAGGTGTGCCCTGCTACAATCTGTGACTCCATGATCGATTTGATCAGTCTTCTTACGGTCATTCTCTTCCTATCTGGCAGGTATCGGCCGTTCCCACGGTGATCGCCATGAGGGGTGGTGATGTCATTGACCAGTTTGTTGGGATCAAAGACGAAGAGCAGCTTGACTCTTTTGTGGGGAAGCTCATTGGACAATGAACCTGTCGTTCACCCCTCCAGTGACTGGCTAGCCCCGCCTCTCCCCACCCTTAACCCCACCCCCACCTCCCCCTCTTTTTCTCTGAGCCTCATCTGGGTTTCAGTTCTAAATCTGCACTGACCCTGTATAACCTCCATCAAACACACACACACACACACAAACACATGCATACATACACTCTTCAGCTATCAGCTTTTACCAAGCCCCCAACCCCCTCCCCTCGATCCAATGTGACCACAGTGTGCTTTGCAAAGAACTGCCAAGTTCATGATTTTGTGTTGAGTATCGGAAAAAGATAGCACTTTTTAAGACTTGGCACTCCAGTTTGGAGAAGCACCATGTGGCCATATTGGACAGAAGACCTAAATCAGTCCTTTGTCTCTGTGTCTGTCTTTCAGTTGATATTTAAAGGTGTGTGTCTCTGTGTATCATTTAGAGTGGGGTGTGTGTGTGTGTGTGCGTGCGTGCGTGCGTGCGGTGTGCGTGTCTGCATGTCTGTGTGTGTGTGTGCGTGCGTGCGTGCGTGCGTGCATGCACGTGTACTTGTATGGGTATATGCGTGCATGCCTGGTTGTTTCTCTGTCTTTGAATGCAAGACGGTTACCACAACCCAAATTCGGACTGGTAAAAAGATCCTTCTAAAGGCCAGTTTAGTTTGACGGTAGACTTGTATAGATCTTTACTGGACTGAACTTTACCGGGTCACTCTGAAGTGTGTAGGAAGAAGTCAGAGAGAATGCGAAACGTGATACTTTGAATGAGGTCCATGATGTCGCTGTCTGCAGTTCCTCATTTTGTCCACATGGGGGCGGCCCTTCTTTATCATGGCCACAGAGCAGGCTGGGATCTCGTTGGCCACCTAGTCATTTTTAACCAGCATGCCTAAGCAGCAAGAGTGGAATGTGTCTGTCTTTCATCGTGTACTACATCTCTTGACAGTCCCCATGGCTCTGTTTCGACTGTGAAATTTGCATTGTATGGGAAATGCATAAAACAAAGGTTATAGGGGTTGATTTAGATTTTATTTTAATGAAAATATATAAGATGACCAAGTGAATAAATAAAGGATATTGACGATATTCTTTACTGGTGTGTGAGTTGGTGTCTCCTAATATGTGTGCAAGGAGAACAGGGTGAGAAGAGCAGTACTTGAATAAACTTTGCATTCCTTACCAAATCGGTCGATATCCATATGTCAAGAGAGTCGATGTCAGGAAATGGTAGTAAAGATTGAAAGAAACAAGCACAGAATGGCGGGAATAAAGACCATGTGTTCCTTCCAGAACGGAAAGGTGACCCCCCCCCCCCCCCCCCCCCCCCCCCCCCCCCCCAACACACCCCCCCCACCCCCCCCCGAGGGCATTTAAGGAAAGTCCAGCAGTAACTCAGCCAGCCGCCTCCACCCTTTCCCTTTGGAGAGTCAGCGTGTGCCAGGTCGACACCCGCCATTTGGTCACCGGTGCGGAGCGCGGGCGCGCGGTTCAGTCCGTGAAGCGAGCGCGCACGCTGAGCCCCGGCGCTGAAGTAACCGTTTCCTGTCTTTGCCCGCCGTTCTGTCGCAGGCTTTGCGTAATCCCTCTGCGGTTTCACATACTTTGCCATTCAATCAGTGCCAGCCGTCTCAGATTTTACACTATAGGGTTTACTAAAAACGTCCAGCACAGATCCCAACTAGAGCCACTTAAACCCAGTTGCAGACCTTATTGTTGCAGGTTTTGGCCTTAACACATATATTTTGGCATTGACACAGCGCACTGCTTGTGCTAATAAATATTCCAATTTTAGACTCAACTCTGAAGAAATACTCTCTTGGTGCGAGTATGTGAATGTAATATTCATATCTGTTTAGTTTTTAAGTTTTATGTATTGCATGTAAAACTGAAAGTGTTGACATTTGAAATGTTCAACAAGTTTTGAAACGCAGTCAGTTTATCAGTGACCCCTGCAAACAAGGTAGAATAGATTACACAATTACACAACCGCAGACCGTATGACAGTACAGGCATGAAGCAGAACTGTGAAAGTGCGGTGTGACTTCCATGCCATTGTTACATCACAATACATATTGTTTTCTCAATCCAATCACACAAATGGTGATTTGAGGAGTAGCCTCAACAATATCAAAGTGTCAGGCATTTAGGTGTGGTAGCATCGGTTAAGAAAAAAAAAGGGACAAGAAAAATAGTTGGCCTAGATTTCATAAATACCGCTAAGGTGGTGTCAAGTTATGCCACCTCATCCACTGAAATATTACATTTTGTTCTTCCAAAAGCATAACATAAATGCCACAAATGACATTGCAGTAGCCATGTAATGGTCTATTTTTAACCACCTGTGAGAGTCTCTGTCTCTCTCTTTTCTCTTTCACTCACTCTCTTCTGCCCTCTCGTTCTCATTCACTCACTCATGCGCTTGCTCGCTTGTGCTCTCTCTCTTTCTCTTTCATACTCTCTCCTACTCTCTATGTCTGGCTCTGGCTCTCACACACTCTCTCTGTGTCTCTCTTAGTCAGGCACATTACCTCAGGGTCTGTAATAGTGACAGGTAAAATCTGCGAGCTTCCCAACCTTCTCTGTCATTTAACTCATACTCTCATCTCATCTACCGAGTCCGGCAGGGAAAGAAAGGAATAGGAGGAGGAGGAGGAGGGGGGGTGAGGATGACGGAGGACGGACGACTGGAGAGGTTGGCAGCAGTATGTAACCCTACACCTCTTCCGCTAAAACAATAGACCACACCCCCCTCTCCCTCTGTCTCTCTCTCTCTTGCGCTCTGTTACCATATAAGGAAAAAAAAAAGACAGGGGAAGCCAGTGACTGTTGAGTGAGCGAGAAAGAGTAACAGAATTCCTCGCTTCTCTCTTCCTTTTCCCCTCCTGACTCAAGCTGTTAATATTTACTCTGTTTTTTTTTTTTTTTTTTTTTACGTGAGCAGGATGGTCTGTGCGGCACACACCGGTGCTGTTGTTTCTGCGGTATCCTGTTGTACACTGCTCTGAAATCTGGCCCAGGGTTTGTTTACAGTAAATATGCGGCCCCTGTTAGCATTTGAAACACCGTGTCTTAAAACTCCTGTGTTTGCAGCGTGCTCCTGTATGAGTTGCATTCCAACTAACATTCCACATCACACAGCTCCCAGCACTTACCGCATGGCCCCTTTTTTTTATTTATTTATTTTTTTACTTTTATTTATGTATGTAAGACTGTATGGAACCATTGTGTTTTTCTAACTTCAGTTTTTTTTAAGTAACTCTCAGCTGAAAAATATAAAAGAACGTTATTAAAAAAAAAAGAAGAGAAAGGGAAAGTTTTTTTTTTCTTACCCTTTTTGGCATTGCTGAATTATTCGAGCCGACGTTCGTCTTATCACCTCTTCCTGCGTGCTGATAACTAGGAAAAAGGGAGTGAGGGAGGGAGAGAGTTTGTGAGAGAGAGAGAGACAGGATGAGTAGGATAGGGAATAGCCATAACATGCCATTTGCACCACAATTATGGGCATTTTCTGTGCTGTTGTGTGACCACCGTTGGTGCTGGATATAAATGAAATGAAGGAGATGTTGTTTTCCCACAGTGTTTCTCTGTCAGGCCAAATGAGCCAGCGGGCCTGTCAGTCACTCCATGTGCTTGCGAAAGCGTTTGAGACAAGGTGTGGGAAAAAAAATGTGCTGAAAGTGGGGAGAGGGGGATACAGACGAAAGGAGTTAAAATGTAACACTGCTGAGTGAAATTAAACTGTGTGTGTGTGTGTGTGTTGTAAGTGTATCCATATATCTGCAAACAAAATCAAGAACCTTTTTGATTTTGTATTTGTTGACTTAGGCACACACAAAGCCAGGCCACACACATGTACATGCAAGTATATGCTGGCGCGGTTCCAGATCTAATAGATCTATGCACACCCAGTTCATTCACGCGGCCATGATGTGACTTCTCACTATGTAACTCGTGTCATAACTGACATTACAATTTTACACACACAGAATTGCAAAAATTCCTTGTCGTCACTACAACAGAGAGAGAGAGAGAGGGAGGGGGGTGAGAGGGAATGGGTCAGAAGAGGGGGAGTGAGGGAGGGAGGTCAGGACTGTCCATATTTGGTAATTTCACACTCCTTTTTGCTCTCTTAACGCTGCGCTATGTCTTTTCTGGATTGGCTGTGTCTTCACTGTTTTGCCAGAAGGAAATAAAGGAGCACAATTTGATTTAGTACACAGCTGCATCGGCACTCTACCATCTCCTCTCCTTCTTTCCTCTCCTTTCTCATCCCTCCATCTGGTGTTTCTCAGAGGGAGACATATCTGACCCATGACCTTTCAACCTCAAACTGCTAAACCAACTTGAAGCAGAATAAGATTTTGGTTTAAATCACGGCTTATGTACTTTAGCCATGGATACAGGCTCAGACAGTATACATGCACAGAAAGATACATCTATATTCCCCTGTCCTCACATTAATAAAAACATAAAATCAAAGGAATTAATAAAAAATAAACTTACCTTATTACAAAAGGAAAGGAATAACTCCCCATTCCCTTGAAGAGAATGAGAGAGAGTACTTCAAATCTGTTTATGATCTTTTATAAATAATATTTTAATCATCCAAATGCATGAAATATTATTGTCAGAGCTGTGTCACAGGACAAGAATGTACCGTGTATCTACAAAAAGAGCAGACCGTACAATACTTTTCATGTTTTGCATGCAAACCAATGAATGTTGGCATAAAGCCTAGCATCCATAGCAAGTTGACAGCACTTGCTGCCGTGGCTGTGCTAAAATGGAGCATATTTACCCTAATAAAGTAAATACAGCTTCTCAACAATAGTTTATTCTGTAAACCGTAATTATGATTACAATTAACACAGGATGTGCCGGTCAGCTCCAACGTAGATCCCTATCTGAGCATACATGTGCCTTCTGCTCATGGGTATTCAACTAGCACAAGGTTATCTATGTTTAAATTACATTTTCAGTTTTTACTGAAAATTTTATCGAGATTTTTTAAAAAAGGGCGAACGTGTTTAAACGTACTAATTCCCAGATGTAGTATTTTAAATGTTTAATGACAAAGAATATTTTGTAGAATATTGTGTTTAATAATTTGTTTAACACTTGTTTTTGTCAAAAGGCACCAGGGGTTCAGTATGGAAAACTGAAAGCCATGGAAAGTCAATGGCTGGACATTTTAGATTGGCCTTCACCAACCTGTTGACTTGGATCTCGGTGCATCCAGGGCCATACCTGCTGTAGGTTTTAAAATTTCTCACATTCTAACTCATTTCCCACTGAACAAGTTAAGTTACATGGTGGTTGTGAAGTAAACAACTGTCTGACCCCTTGTGCCCTTTAACATGTGATGTTGTCCCACACACGTGTCTGTTTTGGATTCAAAGGCTTTGGAGGAGACAGGGGAATGGTGTCTCGTCTTGTCTCCTCCTGAGAGGGCGAGGAAGGCAACAAAGGAGAGCGATGACACTGAGAAGCCAGGATTAAAGCACTGAAGCATAAATTCCATCTGTTTTTTTTTCAAACAATATTTTATTTCATTGCATCCATCAGATGCAAAACATATTATACAAACAAGTTAAAGATTCAATTCCCAGGCTGTAATCAATGAATAATCTAAAGAAAGCTTCAGTGAAGAAAGAGAAGAGGATCAACACAGCCAATACTCCTCATTTCCCCTTTTTAATCACAGAGATGAAAAAGGTACCAGAATACATTGGCTGCCCACAACTGTGACCACAGTCCGTGGCCACAAAGACAACAAGAAGTGACATTTTGCCTTTGATTTCTGTTTCTCTGCCTTTTTGACTCCCTGTTCCTGTTCCCTGCTGCCCCTGATACCTGTCAGCATCTGCCCTGTCCTTTTCCCTGTCTCATTCTCTCTTATTCTTATGTCTGGCTCACTCACTTTTGGGGATCTTCAATATAAAATACACATTTTTTTTTTTGCAGTAGCAGTTCAGTTTTTTGTTTTAGCACACTGCTCAAGAGTACGACGGCAGAGCCCCACCTTGGCCCTGAGTGCAAGTCACTCTGGACGGGAGTGCCTGTTTTATGGCTGTAATTTAATGCAATGGACTGATGGCAAATCAGGTTCCACAGCCACAAAACTACTTTCAGTCCCTGTCTATCAGCCTCCACCAGTCTCACATCGATTTTTCCCCTTACTGCACCAGTGGAGAGCTGCATTATGTTTTTGCTTTGAATATGCTTGTGACAAGGAGCACTTGCATACCTTACCTTTTTTTGCTCACCATTCACCCATACAGATGGATAGTTAATAATTCGATCCAGGTGGTTAAGTATCTTGGCTTAGGGGGGCTATCAGTGCCGCTACCTGCGTAAAAAAAACCAACCTTCTGGTTAGAAAGCCTGGCTTCCACAGCACAGGCAAGTAACTCTGGCACAGCCATCTACTCCAAACTCTATCTCCCGGCCACTTCATTACCGGCTATGGACAGATATCCAAACTAGTAAGGAAAGATTTGACTCGGCCTTGCTAGGAGTAAATTGTGGGTCAAGGCAGTTAAACTCACCAATCTTGTTGCTGTTCTCTGGTGACCTCTTGTGGCCAGCTGGATGCTTGCAGGTTCATGATCTGAGTGTATGTTGACCCCATTCCCGTAACTGCACGGGCCAGTGGTGGCCTATCCTAGTCCTGGAGATGTATAGGGCTTGTTGTTTTTTGTCATGACACAGGAATTAATCAATCAATTGACACACTTCATTGGACATTTAAATCACCTCAACTGGTTTTTCTAAGGTCTGAATGAGTTGCTGATTTTAAGGCGCTCTCTGCAGCCCTCTGGCATAGGGCAATGTGTGTCTGGTGCCGCATCTGCAGTGTGAAAAATAGGTAGGACCAGTCAGCACGTGAATCAGTCTGAGTCATGTGCAGCTGCTTCCTCCTGAGTCTGTGAGGGAGGTGTACTGTAGGGCTGATTAAAGAGCTCAGCTTGGGTAGGGGAGAAAAATATCTCTTTAAAAGCAACTCATCTTCCATGATGAAGAAACAATGAGGTAAGACACAGACCTACCACTTCATATTTCTGGGCCTAGGCATCCACACTGTGTGTTTGCCCATCCATTTGTCCTCTTTAATTCAACTTAATATTGTAAGAGACTGAAATACTGGATTGTAGAGGAAATTTAACCAATTAGCATGAGGTATTACATGCTGTTATTTTGTTCTTTTTCTCTCCCTCTCTCTCTGCCTCTTTCCTCCCATTCAGCCCTATTGTCATTCTCTTCCATTCCCTTGTTTCACCACAGTGAAATCAATACCCAGAGACACAACAGCTACAAGATATTAACCTTGTGCGTCATTGGCTTGGTGCATTGCAGCTAACAGGGATGACTGTTATTCCTGTAAATGAAATATGCATTATTATTATTATCATAACTATTTTAAATGATTTGCAGTTGCAGAGGCAACATCAGAGACAGACTCATATTTGTGGATTTCAAGTGTTGAATCAGGTACTACTATCACCTCCTCTACCATGGCCAACGTTATATATAATATCAGTGTTTAGCTACAATTCCCATACATAGCCACTGGCCTATTAATTAAAGCTGACGTGACAATATTGTTTAGGATTTCCAAGGAAACAGGAAGAATTGCTTAAATAATTACAATTTTTAGGAAAGTATTTTTTCCATTCCACATTAGTCCTGTTATTTGTAATTCTTACTATTTTCATTGGTAATTTATCAATGTCACTGCAGTGTTTTCAGTCAGCACTGTTATCTCTAACTCTGCTGTTGAGACGGAATAACCGTACCAACTGTGGCAGTAGCTAGAAGTAAAAATCACTAGATCTGCGGTATTAATAGAAAAATATTGATTCTCTGTTATGTGAACTGAGTTGGAGTTAGTCTGGCTGAAACAGACACGGGAAGGGACAAGACAAACCCGGGAGTGACACATAGAAATGACCTATGCGATGCTGCTTGGATTGCGAAGAATGCTACTTATATGGGCATAAAGCCCTTAACGCGCACATACCTCTTTCATTAAACACTACCTTATCGCTCCCTCCCACAACTATTTCAAGTTCACATAGTTTTTTGCCTATTGGAAACCGCTACGGAACGCCTATCCAGCGCTATCATTGGCCAAGACCAACAGGATATTTCATCTTCTGGCCTGTGAGTGGCCATGTAGGAGGATCCAAAGCTTATAGGCCCCTCCCACTTCGACCGCGCCCGGACTCAGAAACCCTGCGAGAGAGAGTCTAACTAGCTCAGCCGGAGAGGGAGGGAGAAAGAAAGAAAAAAAGAGAGAGGGAGAGAGAAAGAGAGGGAGGAAGCGAGCAGAGAGGCTAGTTCGATTCGAGTGCTTTGCAAGGCTGCAGTTTACCAAGAGGGAGTGTTTCGCCACGACAGTGACAAGGACTGAGCCGTCAAACCTAGATAGCTTGCCACCGAGAAGCGTCTGCCACTGAACAGCAGGTAAAAAGTCTGAACTACCTGTCCTCTCCGAACTTCTTTCCCACTCTTCATCTCTAACTCCTCGCCTGTCTGTAGCCTGGCTCGTGAACCAGGAAGGGCGAACATTGCAACTTCTCAAGCAGGCAAATTCAGTCGAAGGTGGAGAGTGTAACATATCAATAGAAGTGATTTCAAAGTTATTCAAAATCTCTGCAGCAGAGCACTGATATATTAAGCGTGTGTTAATAAGTATCCAAGTAAGCTAACTTTCATTGTGTAAAAAAAAATTTGGCGGTGAACTTTTATTTGAAGCTTTCATGCTGTGTGCGCGAGAGCGCAATGGAGGAGAAACGTCGCAAGTTGGCCATCTAGCTAAGCTAGGTTAGCAGGCTGGTACAGGAAGTGATCCGCATGAATGAGTCGGAGAGAAGCTGAGGAATGGACAGAAAGATGGCTAAAAGGACGGAGGATGGCTGAAGGGAAGCCGGGTTGCTGGAGAATGCCAAGTTTCTAGAGCGTGGCCGGCGCTGTCTTATTTTCGTGCAGAAACTTGGCTAGTCTGTAGTTACTTTCTCTGTAGTTTTTTTGTTTTTTTGAGTCAGTGTAACTAGCTGTCTGTTCTGTCTGTGGGCCCTGTTGTTACACACCCATTACGTCACTTTTTGAGTGTTCTCACAGTTGGGACTCGCCACCTCTGGCTTCCTTGCTTTCTCCCCCTCTAACGCTCTGCGAATCATACCATGATAATGGTATATAATTATTTGGACGTGTAAATATCACTCCATGAAAATCATAGTCCCCTTAGCTAGCAATTAAACTAATAGCCCCTGTCCAGTGCAACTTATAGCAGTGCATACAGCGTAAATATGAGATTCCACTGTTCCCTCTTACATTACTCCAAGCGGTACATGGTCCCACTCATAATACATTAAACAGTTATTTAGTTTTGACGACTATTCTTTGGCAAGTGTAATTTTAACAACCCAAGACGCTATGAGGAACGAACACGCCAATTCCAACAGTCCTTTGTGAGGCTAAATCTTGGTCTTCAGAGCGTCGACTTTGCAGTTTGGTTTTATACCATATACTCTGCACACTAATGGAGACTACACAGAAGTATGACCTGTATCAGTACGGTACTGTAGCTACCATATTTTACTGCGTAGCAGTCAGTGTGCCTTATTGTAGTTCTGTACTTAATTGTCGGTACCTCCCTAACTGATGTTAGTTGAGTAAAGTGTTGTGATTCTTGATGTAGCCGTATCTGCTATTGAGAGATTAACTATCGCTGTGTTGCCAGTGAAGGAAACCGGCTCGCGGGAATGCGCAAACGCCCACGATTATGATCAGATCCGTCTAGAGGACACGGTTTCACTTGCTGGCGTGGACTGCCGTCCCCAACATGCCCTGCGCATTTTCATTTGTCTGTACAACACCTTTTCATGGGCGGGTAGTGACACTAATTATTATCAGGTCGACGCATCCAAGTACAATGTAAAGACTGGCTCATACGCACAGTAGCTGCTGCAAACCGAAGCCAGTGAATAAGGCCTTTGTCCCAGTTATGTACCGCCTTTGGTAGGCTATTCCCTTGGCTGCTGCTGTCTAGTTATGCGTGCGCACGTGTGTGTGGACATTTGATATCTGTAAGCTATTTGCATTTTCTCTCGCCTCAAATCTGTGAACCGCATATATGATTCAGGCAAATTACAGTGTGAAGCCAGTTAAATTACACGCGGTTCAGTTTGGTATTCGTTGAAGTTTTCCCTTCGATGCTGTGTCGACATTTTCGACTAATGATGAGGAGAACGGAGATACTTTTGTCAAGTCATGTTCTCAGATTGATGGCATGCCACCGGGGTTTCCCAAAATGTGGGAACCAGGTCGCTCTTTCCCATTCTCCTTTTGCAGGTGCAGCTTTGCTCAGACACGCCCGGCAGAGGATTTGTCAGTTCGTTGCACAGCCTCCGCTTTTGGGAGGGGAAGGGAAACAGACGCGGCACAGATTAATAAAAAAAAGAAAAAATCGCATGTTCGAAAATTAACAAACTGTGGGAAACGGCTTAACTCGACGTTTGCCTGTGCCTCGGTCACAGTTCAGTGGTCTCGGAAGAATTTCCTGTATGTTGTCATTTCCTGTTTGTTACCCTCCCGCTGCAGCGGTGACGGGCTTCTACAGCGCCCGTTCATTCTAAGCGGGCGGTGCACTAGTACTTGATTCTATTTGCTCAGTGATTCAGTGAAATGAACACCTTTTCTCAGAAATGTGTTAATTTGATTGATCTTATTAGGAACTTTGATCATCAACCAGATTAAATTCTCATTTATTTTGTCACACATGGTTTAAGAGGACCTGTTGACTGGTGTGGACTATTTATCTCAAAGCAACTAAAACCTATTTAATCTACAACTAAATCCTGTAGAGCCTTTTTTACATTATTTTTCCTCAAAGCCTCTTAACAAGGTAGTTTTCCTGGGTGACAGGAGGGGGCGGTGGTCATCGAAAACCCCCAAATTGAAACGTGCACATATTTTAAAAGTTCCAGGATCAAGAAAATCCCCCTCACTGCATCCAAGCAGAGCAACAGAATGAGTTTTGACAATAAGCCATTTTGTTGCGGTGCTTCTAGCCACAGTTTTTTTTTTTTTTTTTTTCCTTTGTCTTGTGTAAATTGGTGGTGGTGTGCGTTAGCAGCTGCTAACTACAAGAAGTGTGTTCATGCGTAGCTTGCTTGGATAAGGCTAACTTGCATCTGCATTTTGGAGTCTGTAATCTTCAGCTGAGGCCGGTGAGGCGTCCTTGGAGCAAAGCCCAGCCAACTTCCATTATTTATCTGGTTGGCAGACACACATTTCAAGTGTGACCTACAAGGCTTAAAACTGGCCTGTCATCCAAGAGTGCATCTGAGCGTACAGGGAAGCAGCGGTGACATTTAGCCTGCATAAATCAGGCAGAATGACAGTAAATGGGCACAAAGGTAAAATAAAATTTATGAAGATTTCAAAAAAACCATAATGAAAACACAGACCGCAAATGATCCTAAAGAGTAGTATCATTGCATCGTGCCTAAGGCAACATGGAGCTTAATGGGTCCCTGCAAATAGGCCGCATCGCTTGAATATGAAGTAGCAACATTAAGTACTAGTGGCAGTGTACTATAATGGTTGTTGTACTTCTGAGCCAAGGTACTCTGCCTGAATCATTTCAGTAAAATATCCAGCTGTGCTGTGGCTTGGATTAGAGTTTCTGCACCTGCCACAAGGTGGGGAAAAGTCTTACCTGGAAGTGAGCGTGTGCACACAGGTGGGCCTCGCTAACCTTATTGTTGAGCATGTCATGGCGGAACGGTGGGAGGGTTGTTTTTTTTTTCCACACCCTGTTCAAAACGCAGCCGCTGTCTGAAACGCCTGCCGCACGTCCATTATCCTCTTGGAAGCGAGGCGTATCGAGCCGTTCAGATGCTGTGTGTTCACCAGCACTTTTGGCAGATTTTCCTACTGGTGCACATAATAGATTTTCTGTTCCATTTTTTGCTTTGTGGTTTGACTTAGTTGCTCCTCTTCAAAATGATATCCCCTCTGCCCAGGTGCTGACCTAAAATATTATGAGCAAAATGAACATTTAGGCTAGTCAGTGGTACAAAAGTGTTTTTTTTTTTTTTTTTTTTAAACCTCTAGCAGCTAAATCTAGTATAAAACAACAGTTCCCAAACTTTCAGATCCTGTTGCCGTTCATTTTTATATGCGGACTCATTTCCTGGGCCCCACCTCTTCTGGAGACGTAGCCCAGCATATGTTCAAATATGAAACACAAATGTTTAAACACATGTCAAAACATAACGCCGTGTGGTGTCCTTAACTGATGCAGTGTTCTAGAATGGTGACTGTGCTCATGGAAACAATTAATATTCTCCCTTCATCTGTCTCATCACCTATTGCAACCCCCCTCTCTCAACCAATGCGTGAGTCCTGACCGCCCTTCCCAAAGTTTTTGGGAAAGCTGATATAAGAGTTTTGGATTGTATGGGTGGGAATTACCATGGATTTCACAATACAGCAGCTTTGCTATACGCAGGCCATGGTATGACGCCATAGCAACTCCATGTGGTTTTGCAACGTTTAAAAATGGCAAATTTCACTGTTAGACATTGCACAAGTCATTCGACTTAAGACCAAAATTCTGATCAAATTCCATTCAAGAAAAACATGTATTGGAGGAATTTGCATAGAAATGTATGTTTTTAGTCATGGGGGTACTTAGTTTCAGAAAGTCAGTTTCAAACAAACATGCAATCAGAAAATAATCACTATTAAAAAATAAATAAACTATGACGATTCATTATATAGTGATAAATAATATTGCAATATTCAGCTGCGTTGATTTTTCTTCCCTACCCCACCCATGCTGGTTAATGCAGAGCACAGACTACCCGCTGCCCTATTTATCTGTCTTCAGTGGAGTGTGTCCTACCAATCTCATGCGTATAAAATTGGCAAGTAATGTGGAGTTATACGGATAGATTAACATTTCAGTACAATGTTTTTTTCAGTATCAGCAATTCTTTTCATAGTGGAGACTGAATAACAGTCTCTTTTTGCTTGCTGTCTTTGCGTTAACCAATGCCTGGAACTTGAGAATGAATTTGAGACCCCATTCCAATACCTCAATAGCCCTCCATTTTTTATTTATTTATTTAATTTTTTTAAAATTTAAATTCTTCTGTATTTGGTGGATTGTCATACCACAACCTGGCAACATATAGACTGTTGCATTTTTATGCATCCATTGTTCCTGTATATACTTTCTTAAAGCTCAGCGAGCTGACCTCAGTTTGTGCATGCTAACCTATCTACTCCCTTTCACGTGTAAGCCCATGTAATTGCACTCATGATATTCAAATTAATCACCATTTCAGAGCCTTATCATTTCCTGTACTGCCTGCCGGCCAACCTCAGAGATAATGCAAATGGTTAGTGGAGGGATTTTAAGATTTCCAGTCAGTGGAAGCACAGATGTGGATGTGGATTGGCGTGTCTTAAAAACAGATTTTATTTAATGTTCTTCTTAAATTGCAATTTAAGAATAAGGTGTTTCTGGCCTAAGTCTGATTGCATTTGGTCTAATTAAGAGGACTGGCATGTTGCCTTGCATTTGGCTACTTCGAAATTAATCTCTTTTTTTTTTTTTTTTTTTGCCTCAAATTGGTCTGGTCTCCTCCATGTGAGGACGCTAAGGGAGGACGTCAGTGGAAATGAGATCAGATATTCTCCATGTTTTGCTGCATGAACAGCCCCCCCCTTTAGTGAAAGTACAGACAGGGGTGCAATTTCCTCGGTGACACTGACATCTTTATCAGAGGAACGATGATAAACACACGCTGCAAAGAATTGAGAGAGAATCAGGCTGAACGGCAGCCAAGAGCAAGAACCAGGGAAGGGAAGAAGGAGGGAAAAAAAAAAAACACGACCGAGCCAAAAGGTCAACAAGTGAACATCTCTTTAAGGCCTTGTAAGATAGTGCTCAGTATGTTCTCCCCTTCACCTCTATCATCGGGATTAGCTGTTGAGCCATTGCTCTTATGTTTTTAATTAACAGAGCAGCTCTTGAGCAATGAAGCAAGGCGAAGCCCTGCCAGCTCGACCTCTCTCTTAGAGTTTGAGTCCCAGCCATGCTGATATTGTCTATGGCTTGAAGTCTACGTTGGCGAGCCAATAATTTTCGGAGCCTCGCTTGAAGGGGAAGAATAAGGTGTAAGATGGTGGAAGTCATCAATCTCTTTGCTCTCTGGCGGCCTCTGCTGGCTGGTTGGGGCACCTACAAGATTCCTAAGCAGGATTCTACTTTGACTCTGTTTGGTGTCGCATCCGTGGTGTGAAAGACGGGACTGCTCGGCTAGCCACGGCTCCCCTCTCCAGAACCTGTGGAAGAAAGTCATTCAGTGGTGCTGAAAGAACCAGAGGTCCATTTGGATGCTGTGAACTGTGCGGTGGGGGTGTTGGGGGGGGGGGGGGGGGGGGGGGAGGGATGCTATGCTAGGGCTAGGTGTCGCATGTCATCCAGTGGTGCTTTCAGCCACAGTTGGCCCTGATGCATTTGGGAAAATATCTGGTAAAACTCAACATTTCGTCCAGCCCCTCACATGATGCTCCCCTGAATGATTTATGCTACATAAATACACAGTAATACAGAACTCGAATTTGACAGGCCAATTGAAGTCATTCATTTAAAAAAAAAAAAAAAAAACCCAGATTTATGGGATATATGTTTAAAGAATAAACCACATTTCTGTCACTCTTTGGCTTGTTTAATTGACACCATACCACATCAGTTTTGAAATGAACACGACAGCAGTTACTTGAGGAAATGCGCTCTGTTTTGGCCATTGTGCTTCGAGCTTGGACTGGTTAAATGGAGGCCATACCGTCCAAAACAGACACACCTGGTTACACAAGTCTGGGCAGTGTGTTTCTCGGTCCACACTGTTCCGTGCCCCACGAGTCTTCTTTTTTTTTTTTTTTTTTCTTTTTTTTTTTTTAGAAGGCTTAATTTGAAAGACACAACATTTCCCATCTGACCAATTTCCAGTCTATTTATATGGGATAAACTGATCTCTCTGTTTGGAGGGCCTGAATTACATTATTGAGTTTGGAGTTTCAGTAGATTCTGGCCCTTTGGCTTGGTCGTCTCCTTGCCTGTTCACCTGGGTTTTTTTTTTTTGTTTTTTTTCCCCACAGCAGAAGTTAGTCTTATTGTTTCTCTAACCCCCCCCCCCCCATGCCCCCACCCATGTATTCTCATCTCCCCTCTTCCTGTGCTCCTCCCTGTCTTCTTTTATATCTCCTTCCTGTCTGTTCACGCAGTTTATTTTTTTTGTATTTTCAATTTCGGTTCAGAATTTCCTATTTGCCTAAACTGCATTAGTCTTCTCTCCTCTCCTACACACTCTCTCTCTCTCTCTCTCTCTCTCTCTCTCTCTCTCTCTGTCACTCCTGGTCTCTTTCTGCTAGTCTCTCTCCTGTGGTCTCTCTCCTTTCTCTCACCCTCCCCTCTGTTTCCTGTCCCCGCACACCTGTACTGTGCTGTCCTGAGAAGAGCACAATGGCAGGAAGGGAGGCTCGCGGCTCACGGCTGGCGGCTGGACGCTCAGGCCTCGGGTGGACACAGGCCCACTCTCTGCCTCACTAACAGGCTGCATTGTTATTGCCAGCAGAGTGGCGCAAAGCTGCAGCTGCGCAGCTCCTCCATCCCAAATGATGTAGTCTCTTTCTTTCTCTCTCTTTTTCTTTTCCCCTTTCTCTCACTCACAGTGCTTCTCTCACCCTTTCTTCCTTCCTTGCATTCTCTCTCTTTTGCACTCACTGCCTCACCCTCTCTCTCTGCCTTTATCTCTCTCCTGCTCTCCCTCTCCCTCTTTCCCTCTCTCTCTCTCTCTCTCTCTCACTCTCAGCCTCTCCCTTTCCTTCACCCTCCCTCCCCCTCTCTGTGATGATCTCACTGTATGTGGTCAGAGTCCAGTGTGGGTGACGTATTTCCCCGCGCCGGAGCCGCCCGTGAGGCAGCACTGGCTGAATGACTGGCTGACTGCTCCCCATGCCTCTGTAAGGCCTGCACACACGAGTACAGGCTGCCATACTTCCTGTGTCTGTGTGTGTTTCTGTGTGTGTGTGTGTGTGTGTGTGTGTGTGTCTCTGTCTGTCTGTCTGTGTGTGTGTGTGTGTTTGTGTGTGAGTGAATAGAAAATTGTGCGTGTGAGATGGGATAGAGAATAGTGTGTATTTCTCTGTGTGATTGTGTTAAAAGAATAGATTGTATTCACATGCAAGCGAGAGAAGTGTGTGTGTAAGCGTGTGTGAGTGAGTGAATTGGTCAGTTTGAGAGATGGCATATAGAATAGTGTGTGTGATTGTGTGAGCATAGAGAATTGCGTGTCTTTGTGTGCACGTGTGTGTGGGTGCAAGGTAGACAATAGTGTGACAAAGAGAGTGTATATACTCAAGCAGTGTCCTCCTTAACTGTGTAGGAATGTGAAGCATTGAACTCAATGGTGTGTCTGTGTGCGCGCGTTTTCTCTGTCCTGCCTGTAACACTCAGGTGTGTCAGCACATAGACTTTGATCAGGGCCGGCCATGCGGCACACACACCTGTGCGACGTGTGTGTTGACTTACTGCCTCCCACTGTTACCCAACTCGCCCCTCACCAACACCCGGAAACCTCTTCAGCACCGACCTTTGACTTGCGCTGCTTACTCTGGACTTTACTTTTTCCGTCTATTTATTTAGTATAGTGCACACCCTTTTCCAGGGAAGTTTGTTTCATGTCTTCCCCCCCACACTGTTTTGCTGTTGTCCAAAAACAGGATGGATACCAAGCTTTAAACACCTAGATTAAGTGTGTAGTGGTGTTGCCCTATATCTTGGAATGAAACCTGCAACCCCCCCCCCCCCCTTCTAGCTCGAGTTGTCTATGCTGGACACAGTCTCTTTGGATTCCCATAGTTTCCCCACTGTTATCTTGGTTTTATCAGTGGTGGAATTTACTGGAGTATATAACTTGTGGCAGTGCATTCTGGAGTGAGGGTCTGGTAGTTAAACTGTCGAATGAAATGGCTGCCGTTGCCCATGGCTTTTGTTGGATCCCATGTTAAATCAGAATTTTGGGAATGGGGGGCCCAGTGGAAGGGGTAGAAAGAGGAGGAAGAAGGGATGATGATGATGATGATGATGATGATGGTCAAGAGAATCTTAGAAAAGAAAGTAGAGATTAGAACGGGGGGAGCGAAGTTACTCCAGCATCTGCTTTGTGGTTTCGCTTCTCTGTAGAGATGTTTTGCCGCCATGGAGACCAGACTAAATGTCAAATAAACAAAAGGACCTCATACCAGCCTGTCCAGGAGGGCTGAGGGGGATTTTATGTTAACTTTTTATTGAAACATCCCTCATTCGTACATGCTTGTAATTGCATTAGGCGGACACAGTCGCTCCTTTCTTTATTTGGGGCACCGGTGTTGTATGGTTAGAGAGACATGTTTTGTAAGCCAGGGGTTGCAGGTTTTATTCCCAGGTGGGGTGTTGCCATGGGAACCTGGAGCAGGGTACTTAAGCTGCGAGGTGTTCAATAAATATCCAACTGTAGATGTGGGAATGTTTGAAACGTGGTGAAAAAAGTTGCAAGCCGTGTAAGCACCTCTTGTGCAAGGGAAGTCTGCCAGATTCCTACACGTAAATTTAAACAGCCGTCATTTATACACGCATGTAATGCTTAAGCAGACAGGTTTCACATTTCTCAGGTAACACGGACGTAATTCCTCTCATTCTCTTCACATTTCATTTCCAAATCTGTAAATGCCTTAGCATCAAAAAGTAAAAAAAAAAAAAAAAGAAATGTATGTACAGTTTTTAAAATCGCCATATTCAATCAGAAAAAAGTCTGGGCCCCATGCACACATTCTCTGGTGAATTGATTGTTTCTGGTCTAGGGTTCCTGTGATGTGATTGGTCCCAGAAGGTTTCTTATAGCAAGTTTGGTTGACCCGGAGCAGTTAGTTTCACACATGCAGCTTGTGGTGGGGTTTTATGCAAACGGTAAGTAACAGGCCATTGGTTTATTGGTGGAGCACATTACCCCCCTGAAATTTGGGCAGAGTTGTACTGCTTTAGAGTGAGAAGTCTCTCGGGGTGAGTGGTTATTTTCCTGACAAGTGGGGCTACCAGAAAATGTCTCTGGAATGAGAACCAGCCAATAGCAGGTCTGGAGAGGACGGGCGTTTTTGACGAGCGTTTGATTTGTCCTGCTCTCCATCTGGGACTGACACCTGCTGGCTGCCAGCACGAGAGACCTTTTCATTTTTTTTGTGTGATTGATGCAGGGTGAAGATGGGAACCACATTTTTGCTTGGTAGCACACGGTAACTTTTTAGATTTATGTCAGCATGAGCTTCTCTGTTTCCTACCAGCCATCCTTTTTTAAAAAAAAAAAAAAAAAAAAAAAAAAAAAAGTGAACCATTTGAACTATTGATTTACTGATATACGTCAGAATCTTCAGAATGCCAGCTGCTCCAAAGGGGACGCGGTGTGAGCAGTAAAATGGGGTGAAATGAACTCGATGTCTCTGACAACTGGAGAACTTCTTTAAAAAGACCTTTTTTGGTCTTATTAAAAACTCTTGAAGTTCCTGACTGAGAATGTCCATAGTTTCACAGCTTGTAAATGGCCCAAGGAGCTGTCCGTTGGCTCTTAACTGCAGTGATTTAAACAAAGAATAAAAAAAAGGATGACTAAAAAGAAGGTAGTGGTTTTTTCATTTGTTGTTCTGTCATCCTGTCCTCTCAAATAAGGAAATAAAAACCTTCTGTGCTCCATCGAGTGTGAGGTAGTCATGTGATTCAGTGATGAACATGGATGGGGGGTGGAGGGCCATGAGGCTGTTGTCTTTGCCCCCATCCCCCCTTGCTGTTGGGTCTTTGGTTGTGGTCCTGTATGGTCACTGTGTGGTCGTTTGCAGCAGTCACTATGGTGACATACTGTCACCCTGCTGCCCTTTGGGGTCACTCATGGGGCATGTGTGAGTCCTCTGGTCCGTGTGTTTATGTGGTCACTCACACCGGTGGTTTTATGACACTTGGGTCACAGACTGCCCTCTGTGGCAGTGTGCGGCCGCCGTCTGGCTGGTAAGCATTAGAGGTCAAGATAATAAGAATAAGACTAGTGTTTAGGTGGAGCTGAGGGAGTTTCTAGGCTCTTAGTGACAAAATGGCCACCCATTACCAACCCCCACCCCCACCCCATGGAGGACAGTCGTCTCCGCAAACGGGACAGGTTGACCCCCTTTACTCTGTGTTCCTGACGAGGGCGGTGCGTCTGAGAAATGCAGCAATTCTAGACGCTTCCTGTCGCTATTTTCATGCAGGAATGCGATGACCATGCAGATAAAAGCGGAGAAAAACAAACAAAAGTCACCAGAAAATAAACAAAAAACTGGCCAACAGGCAGCTTTCGTATTTTAAGTCACGAATTCCACATTTTTCCTTGATACAGCATTTTTTTTCTTTTCAACTGAAAGAAGGACATGTAAATAAAGGAACGTAAGGATTTAATAATCTGATCCAACTTGCAGGGGTGTTGGCCAGTTGTTTGTCTCCTAGAACAAAGTTCTCTTGCAGTAATTTGTTTTAGATTGCTGGTGATCGTCGCTTTGCGTTTCGATTTCAATCCAAGGAGTTGGAGTGGTGGGGGGGGGGTGGTTATGCTAAACTGAAAATTGGCACAGTATCAGTGACTCACTGATGTGAACCAATCATAGCACTCCGTTGTGGAAGGTGAAACTGATTGACAGCAGATTGTAGCTCCACCCGTTATTGGGTTGATGTCATGAACAGTTCCCATAGGTGAAAGTCCCATAGATAAGATCTCATTGACTGAAATGGAAAGTGACAGTTCTGTGTTAGCAGAATAGGGGAATAAGTGGTTTGAGATCCTTGTTTGCTGCATTCACAGTTGAAAGGAATTGTTTCCACCACAAGACAACTTCCTCCTAAGCTGTGTAGGTGCAGGCGACACACACGCACACACACACACAGGCGCATGGCTGCAATATGTCGACTTCACTTTCTGAGAGTACTGCTTAACTCGGCTAACATAAAGGAAATGAAATCTCTCTTGCTTCATTATTTGGAAATATTAAAGTTCCTCGACTGCCTGCAGTTTTGCATGGGTCTTCCCCGCCCCCCACCCCCCCCAACCTTGTAGTTTTTGTTCTTTTTCTGTTGGCTGGTTTAGGGTCTCTCTTCTATGGGTGTAAGCCCCCCCCCCACAGCAGAGTGTAGTTAATTGGATGATCCAGTTTTCAGTTCCTGCAAAAAGTGCTGGAAGGATTTAGCTGGAGTTTTTTACCATGTATCCATTACAGCTGAATGCAGCCAGAACATTTACTAAGCCATTAGAGAAACAGCTCTCTGCCAAATGACTGGACCTGCGCCTGGGTGGGACTGGGTCAGCGGTATTCTGTCTTGGCCTTGCAGGGCTGCAGGGAGTGCTGGGTTTTCGTTTTCAGCTTAACACCTGAAGCTAGGGGCGCCCTGGTAGAGTGGTAGCTCACATGGTAGAGGGCGTACAAAATGAGGCCGAGTCCTTACCGCTGCGGCCTGCACT